>VZTQ01011452.1:0-11334 GCA_013400755.1 Pelecanoides urinatrix
GCAAATTTAGACCCTGTTGGTGCTAGTCTGCTGCTCACAGGATCCACGGAGCACCAAGAGGCCTGATGAAAGGCACAACCTGCCCTATCCTGGGATTTTGGTAGCACACTCCAGAAAACTGCTGCAGACATCATTTCCCATTGGCCCAAAGCCATTCGTGCCAGAGTATAAAGTGCAGATTTTGCATTTGATTTGCAGTGGTGTGAGGTCTCCAGGTTTCAGACTCCTGGGTCCCAGCAGGGCAGCACCCTTTGTGTGGGTGGAGTTTTGCTGGAATGTCCCCTTTCTAGTTCATCCCCATTTTAGCAGACAGGGCATGCAGACCGCCTGCCTGCCTTCTTGCCCATGTGCTGCTCTCCAGCCTCTAGCAGCTGGCATCCTGACCTCCCCGGACTCCCACACCACATCCAGCATCCCCAGGAGCAGGTTTCTTACCTTCCTTCCCCAGGGAAACCCCCATTGCTGTCCTGGAGCGGACCAGCCTTGGAGATCTGCAGCTGGGCAGCACCCAGCAAGGACAGAGAGAAGTGACTGCTGGCATCCCGATCTCCTGCACTGGGAGGCAGAGGGAGAGCTCGTCTCCACTTGCTCCCTGCCTGCCTCTTATTGCCAGCTTGAGCAGCAATGTGCATCTCAGCCCACTCTCTGATGCTGACGTGATGCTGCTGCTGTCTTCTGTGAGAGGAGTTGGGAGAGGTCTTCTGGCTGGTGCAGACCTCTGGCAGGGCTCTGCCACCCACCTCACACCCCAGGCAGCATTTTTTGGAGAAGTTTTGAGTCCCATTTGCTCCCAACACCTCACTCTTTGCCCAGTGACATTGGTTTTTATACATTCCTGTAATCATAATGACAATAATTATCCACGACTAAATTAATCCTTAACAATTTATGAGTTGTGATTCATCATGAGTGATTCAGAAGTTACTCAAGCAAGCACAGGTGCTTTTCACAGGTAGCTGGGAAATTACCTTGCTCGCTGCACCAGGACTTGGATGCCACTGTGCTGGCATTTGCCTGGCTATTCTCAAGATATTTTGGTTTAGGTAGTGGGACTGTTTGAAGGCTCAGCCCTCTCTTTTCTTCCTTCTGTTTCCCTTTGTGCCTAGAAACAAAGCATAGGTTTCCAGAAATGAGGGGAATAAACCACTGAGTAACTGACCCGGGAGGTAGCTCACGAATCGAAGCTGCCTAAAGCTCAAGAAAATTGACCTCAGAGAGTCTTGCTGGCCCTGGTGGATCGAGGCACACAGGGTAGCCAGCTTTCACCCTCCTGGGGTGCAGAATTTGGCCCTGTGTTGTGCAGATATGATTCATAGAGAGCAAGGGCCTGGCTCACTCCCTCGCTATGTGGGAGATATTGGGGCAAGGTCTCCAAATTTTGCTAATGGTGCTGGGGTCCTATCTGCTCTTTAATGTACCACTGGCCAGCCGGGCTTGGAAGAATGACCAGGGCCCAGCCCTGTGCTTGCAACTTGGCCACCCCAAACAATACAGGGTTTGAAGAGGAAGCTGAACAGTGATGGCCAGAGTAGCAAGCCTTTTCCTGCCCCACCACCACTGGAGCCCTCTGAAGTCCCTGCCAGAGCTCTCATTAACAAGACGTGACCTAAATCTTAGCATCCAGCAGAAGTGAAAGGTTTTCTCAAGGTTTATCTTACACCCAGCAGTAGAACAGCTCCTTTTCCCCAACCCCAGGTCCAGATCCCCAGCCGGGCAGGTGGGGTCTCTGGGGTTGGTTGCCTTTCGTGTCCCAGGCTCAGTCTTAACCTCAGTGGACAGCTGAACCCTTTTGCCTTCAAGCAGGTGACTGGGAAGCAGTAGAGTTTACTGGGACCTTTCCCCCTTCCTCTTTCCCAGGGTGACTGGCCCCCTAGTCAGCTCATGCAGTGGGCACACACTTCCAACGTGCTGAGCTCCGTGGCTTGGCTGCACTGGTGTGATAGATGCACTCCTCCTGTTTGAACTAACTGAACTTTTGTCCAGGCAGATGCTCAGCAAGTAGGCCTAACTAAAGTTAATCCTATTGTGTGAGGCTATCAGTGAGAACCCATCACCAAAACCACAAAACCAGTTTGGCTGGAGACTGGGCTGATAAGCAGCCAAAACTACACAAACACAGCAGAAAATCTGACTAAGAATCAACCACTTTACACTATAAATATCTGCAGCCATCAGGACCCATTGAGCTCTCCCTCCATAGCAGTTGGCTGTGTGGCGGTGATCTCCCCTTGAGTAAGGACGCCTCCCAAGGTTACCCCTCAAGGCTGAGAGATCCCTTACCTGACACCAGACATCAATGGGTTGGTAAGTAAGTGACGTTTTTTGCATGCATGTAACATTCAAGATACATATAGTAAGCTTACACAATAATCTTTGTAGTGTAGTAAATAGTAGAGTATTGACCACCAATCCATTTGTACTTATTAAATATTTTACATACCTAAATTTACTGATTAGAACTCAATAAACTAACTACTAGATCAGATCTGTTTGAGTGATCTCTGACTCTTCTCCTGTGACAACTGGGAAGGATGGAGGTGTGAGGTTGTAGATTGGAAGGGGACCTTTCTAATGGGGAAAATGCTGCCAGGTTTTATCACACACCCTTGGGACTTCTGAAGCAGCATGGCAGGACTGGGAGATGCAGGTACACACCCCAGATGGATGGCTTGAGGGGTTTGTATGAATCAGGGATCCCTCCAGGCTCACTCACATATTGTGTCCTTGTGCACGTTGTAGGTGCAAATCTCCCATTTCGTCTCTCTCCATCTGTCTGCTTCTCTGGCTGTTTCCTCATGCGTCTCTTGCTTGTCTCTATCTTTGTCACTATGTTGTCGTGGTTTAACCCCAGCCGGCAACTAAGCACCACACAGCCGCTTGCTCACTCTCCCCAGCAGGATGGGGGGAAGAGAATTGGAAGGGTAAAAGTGAGAAAACTCGTGGGTTGAGATAAAAACAGTTTAATAATTGAAATAAAATAATAACAACAACAACAACAATAATAATAAATTGTAATGAAAAGGAAAATAACAGAGAGAGAGAAATAAAACCTAAGAAAGACAAGTGATGCAAATGAAAACAATTGCTCACCACCAACCGACTGATGCCCAGCCAGTCCCCGAGCAGCAGCCCCCCTGCCAACCTCCCCCCTAGTTTTATTGCTGAGCATGATGTCATGCTCACAGTCATGTCTGTCCTTTGCAACATGGTGCCTGGAAGATGTGGATGTAAAGGAGTCTGAAGGAGGATGGAGATCAGGTCAGGTCCCTGGGGCATTGCGTGGAAATTTTCCGGACTTCACAGCCCCAGACACTCCTGCAGGTGATCACACCTTTTTTTCCTGCTCGCCTGCTCTCTCAAGGGGCAGTTGCAGGGCTCTACCATGGCTGTGGAGGTGGCACGCAGTGTCTGAGCAGCCTGGCAGAGCGAGAGTCAGCACATCGCTTCCTGCTGAGCCAATCTCAGCAACGTTCCTGATTCCTGAAAGGGCTTTTCCACCAGAAACTTGGATTCATCTCACATGGACTCCTTCTGCTTCAAAATTATTTCTAAAAAGACCTTTTAAAAATTGTTAAAACACCCTCCTTCAATATCTGCATGAAACAGGATCTTTTCTTTGCTTGGAAATACCTTCACTGTATAATACTTGTCAATTTATAGTCATGATCGCAAATCAAAATTAAAAGGGAAATCACATCAAATACTCCTAAATTCACCAAAAAGCATGATATATTTTTGAGTGAGGGGGATTGATGTGTGGCTTTTCAGTTCCCGGGTGTAGCTTTTTCTTCTGAGGTGGGACTGGAAGATGTTTTAGCATCTCAGTAAGTCCTCCTGGACCAGGCAGGACACACGGGTGAGCCCCAGCGGCTTTCTGCAGAGCTGGCTGCAGGCCCATGTAGGCAGGCAGGGGCTCTGCCTCTTTAACCTGAGCTGGGAATCCTCCAGAAGGGTAAAGAAGATAACAGGGAATGGTGGAGCCTGCCTATAATTTATGTAAGCTTTCAAAAGTCTTTTGATAAAGTCCTTCACAGGAGGCTATTAAGGTAACTTGGTAAGCACAGGATGAGAGGAAAAGCCAAGGCATAGATTAAAACCAAGATAAGATGGGAAGGGAAGGAGCAAACGGCCAATTCTCAGCAGGCAGAAAGGTTAGTAGTGGAGAGCCCTGAGGTCACCCGAGGCTCTGATTGGTTGAATATATTTATTAACATAAGCACAGTGTGGCTGTGGGGCTTGCTGGGGGCTACTGCAGCAGGTCCCAGGGAAGGCAGATGGGGGTGAGATGCAGCAGGAGTCCTGCAGCAGAGTGGGATGAGGCAGGTGGTGGGTGATGCTGCACCCAGGGCTGTGATCGGGGCTGGCATGTGAGCTGGGGCACCTCAGTGGGTTGTACCTGCTCATGGGGTGCGCGGGGGGGGTCGTGAAAGGCACTGTCCTGGTGTCTGCAAGAGGAGACAGGGCAAAGTGAGCCAGCTCATGTCCAACACAGAGGAAAAATTATATGGGTCAGGTGGTAACAACCCCAAAATAGGTCAAATAAGTGTCCCTTTAAGTCAGTGGGACTGATTTATACCAGCTGAAGAAGTGCCCCAAAGGCCATATTTCAAAGACCCAGCAATACCCCCTGATACAGACAGCATTTGTCACACTTCATATCGGAAACAAGGGTGGCACTTCCTTCTCCCCAGCGAGGCAGGACCACAGACCTCTGGACTCAAGTGCCGTGCAAAAGCCAAGTTCATGAATTTAAATATTAATCTAGGGGATGAACAGGGTCCAAAAGAGACATCTGAAAAAACTACTTGATGAGCATGAAAAGAAATATTGGCTATTGACTCAGTGATTATTATCCATCCTGTGCAAACAGCCCCGTGGAACAAACAGTCTGTGGACACCTGATTAAACAGTGTTTATGATAACTGGTTGAGAATGTCTTTTTAATTACTTTTGTGGGAGAGAATGCAGATTTGTGTAAGAAGTTTGTTTTGTTTTGTTTTGTTTTTTTCCTGGGCATAACCAGCTTGAAAAACTACCTAACTTGAGAAGAGTTTGGAAGTTAGGAGAAAGCTTTTGGTCTTTTCCAAGAGAGAAAGAAGAAAAGATTACAAGTTTCAAAATGGCTCCTCATTTTGAAGAATGAACTAATTGGAGGTTAAAAAGAAACCAGAAAGGAAAAGCCCAAACTGACACAAACCATTTTGAAATTATTAAAATACAATATTTCCAAAATTATTAACATGAGGTATTTCCAAATATTTCCATGAACTCAAATAACTTTTTTGTTAATTTTCCATTCACAATTTTGATTTTTTTTCTTTAGAAAAGTAAAATTTAGAAAATTTGTGAAACTTTTGGTGAGAAAGCCTTGGAGAGAAAATTGCTCCTATCTCAAATCTGTGTAGAGATGAGCCACGTAAGGAAGAATTAGATCTCAGCAGTAATCTCAATCACGGGGTTTCCTAATTGTGTACTCCATGATTTTAACATCCGCACACTTCTAATGGATTTTCCTATTTCACTGTGCATGTATAAAACTGGCTGTTCAAAGTAAACTGTAAATGAAAATTGCAGTTGTTAAATTGCTGGGGTGGCTAACTTACTGGCTGCAATACAAAACTGGCACCCACTAATTGGCCTTTAAACAGGGATATCGGGGAAACGCTGAGACATGTCTTTGGCATCCATCGGGTACCATCCAACAGCAAACTGAGCATCAGGAAAGCAAAAGTCACTTGAAAGACCCTCCGGCTGCCAAGGTCAGCAAACTGCCCAAGCTGCGGTGCTGTGGCCCAGGGGGAAAATCTGGAAGGTTGAGCTGTGTGCAAACTGCCTCTCCTCTCCCAGGTCACTTGCTGCCTGCAATGTTAATTATCCATTAAGAAAACAAACAAGCAAACCCATCTCCCTGCCCAAGGAGACTCCAGAGGGTACAAGGAGGCTGGGAGAGCCCTTCTTGCCTGCTCTGCTGGCAGAGGGAAGAAGACATACACCTGACCCATGTCCACACCACTGCTGACAGCAATTACACAATAAAATCAAATATATGAGCAAAAATCATCCAAGGGATGAACTTTCCAGCTCTGCTGTTCATCTAGCTTAAGATGAGACAGTCTGAGGCTTTTCAGCCTTCTTGGATCCTTTTGTTTTTCTTTGCTTTTGCCCGCTGCTTCTTCATCCTCACCCTCGTTAGAGACAGATAGGAAAATAAGATGCTAACAAAACATCCTTCAGCTGTATTTGCCACCTTGTGGATGTCGCAGCATTTTGCAGAGATCTCTCCATGGTGGCAGACAGCAGCAGGAGGCCAGCTGTGTCTGCCGGGACCGCCACGGTTTTGCCACCTGTGCCCTCCAGCTGCCCCCACCTCTCACTGGACAGGCATGAGCCAGGGACATGCAGCCTGGGCACATAATGTGACTTCAGACCCCTGCAGCTGACAGGGACTTGTGGGCTGCCAGGGCAGACCACCAAATGGGTTGCCCCAGGCTGCATCCCCTCCCCTGGAGAGTCCTCAAAGACATGTTTTTCCTTCTGAACCAGAAGGAGGTCAAAGTATCCAAGTCTGCCATTAAGTGGAAACCAGTGTTGCAGCTATATTTAGCTATATCTCTCTAACTTATGACGGCAGTCCCCAAGAAACCTGATTAGAGACCAGAGGGTATTTGTCCTTGGGGTCCAGAGAACAGTCCCTCCAGCAGCAGAGGCAAAGGCAAAGGCAAAGCCATGCAACTGGGATAAAAGCAGGTAACACTGACTGCAGCTCTCCTGACTGATCCTGGAAGGACTGTTTTGTGGACATATGTAACCAGGGAACTGGAGGGCACCATCAGGGGCTTTTTAGGCTGTTCCCTGCTTTGGGGCAGAAGCAGCTCTAGTGAAACCAAGCACATGCTTCTCACGCCATCCTTACAGACCTCAGGCAACAGAGCCTTAACTCCCCCCAGCACAAAGATTTTTCTTTATGCCTCACCAAAATCTCACTTGCTGGCATAGGTAAGTGTTAGAGAGAAATTTAAAAGGAAGATAAAAATTTAAATTTACCAAAGAACTGTCTTTTTAACTTGTCTGCCTTGAGCTCCTGTTTGCTGTAGCACCTCCTCTGTGCTAAACATGTATCTCAGCTCACTGGCAAAGAAACACCCACCTGGATTAGTGATGATAAAGTTTGAGACATAGAATCATAGAATCATAGAATCACTAAGGTTGGAAAAGACCTCTAAGATCATCAAGTCCAACCGTCAACCCAACACCACCATGCCCACTAAACCATGTCCCTAAGCACCTCATCTACACGTCTTTTAAATACTTCCAGGGATGATGACTCCACCACTGCCCTGGGCAGCCTGTTCCAAGGCCTGACCACTCTTTCAGTAAAGAAATTTTTCCTAATGTCCAATCGAAACCTCCCTTGGCACAACTTGAGGCCGTTTCCTCTCTTCCTTTCGCTAGTTACTTGGCAGAAGAGACCAACACCCACCTCGCTACAACCTCCCTTCAGGTAGTTGTAGAGCGCGATGAGGTCTCCCCTCAGCCTCCTCTTCTCTAGACTAAACAAGCCCAGCTCCCTCAGCCGCTCCTCATAAGGCTTGTTCTCCAGGCCCTTCACCAGCTCCGTTGCCCTTCTCTGGACACGCTCCAGCACCTCAATGTCCTTCTTGTAGTGAGGGGCCCAAAACTGAACACAGTACTCAAGGTGCGGCCTCACCAGCGCCGAGTACAGGGGCACGATCACCTCCCTGCTCCTGCTGGCCACACTATTCCTGATACAGGCCAGGATGCCGTTGGCCTTCTTGGCCACCTGGGCACACTGCCGGCTCATGTTCAGCCGGCTGTCAACCAGCACCCCCAGGTCCTTCTCCTCTGGGCAGCTTTCCAGCCACTCTTCCCCAAGCCTGTAGCGTTGCCTGGGGTTGTTGTGGCCGAAGTGCAGGACCCGGCACTTGGCCTTGTTGAACCTCATGCAGTTGGCCTCGGCCCAACGATCCAGCCTGTCCAGGTCCCTCTGCAGAGCCTTCCTGCCCTCCAGCAGATCAACACTCCCGCCCAGCTTGGTGTCATCTGCAAACTTACTGAGGGAGCACTCGATCCCCTCATCCAGATCGTTGATAAAGATATTGAACAACACTGGCCCCAAAACTGAGCCCTGGGGAACACCACTCGTGACCGGCCGCCAACTGGATTTAGCTCCATTGACTACAACTCTTTGGGCTCGGCCGTCCAGCCAGTTTCTTATCCAGCGAAGAATGTACCTGTCTAGGCCGTGAGCCGCCAGTTTCTCCAGGAGAATGCCGTGGGAGACAGTGTCAAAGGCTTTACTGAAGTCCAGGTACACCACATCCACAGCCTTTCCCTCATCCACGAGGCGGGTCACCTGGTCATAGAAGGAGATCAGGTTGGTCAAGCAGGACCTGCCTTCCATGAACCCGTGCTGGCTGGGCCTGATCCCCTGGTTGTCCCGGACGTGGCTCGTGAGCGCCCTCAAGATGAACCTTTCCATAATCTTCCCCGGCACCGAGGTCAGGCTGACCGGCCTGTAGTTCCCCGGATCCTCCTTCCGGCCCTTCTTGTAGATGGGCGTCACATTGGCAAGCCTCCAGTCGTCCGGGACCTCCCCCGTTAACCAGGACTGCTGATAAATGATGGAGAGTGGCTTGGCAAGCTCCTCCGCCAGCTCCCTCAGTATCCTTGGGTGGATCCCATCCGGCCCCATAGACTTGTGAGCGTCCAGTTGGCGTAGGAGGTCGTTAACATCTTCCTCGTGGATTATAACATAAGTTATAACATCTTCCTCGTGGAATAACATAAGTTATTTATGAACAGTACTAGGGACTGGTGGTGCTTTGAGGTCCCATGAATGGGGTGTCACAACAGTACTCCATGAATGGGAAATTAGGTCTGTAGTGAAACGCAGGTCCTGTGTCACACTAAGGTGACTCAGCCAACTATACCTCCTTCGGGCATCAGCTTTGGTTCCTCATCATCAGGTTCACGAGAGCTGATGTGAGGGGGTGCACATAGACCAGGTTAAGGGGAAATGAATTTCCATTCAGCTGCAGGTTTGGTAGGGAATTTGCTCTGGAGGAGTCTCACTGGCACTGCCATGGGTTGAAAACAGTACAAAGTTAAAAAGCAAGCTATATGTGCCTCATCTGTTTTTTGCATCACTTGGTAAGGTAGCGGTCTTGTTTAACATATTTATTAATGATCTGGAAGGAGAGGTAAACAGCTCGTCAATTACATTCTCCTGCCTCAGTTGGAAAGCATTGTGAATGCCAGTGCAGATTGGGTAATAATAGAAAGAGACATCAGAGATGTTAGAAAGACAGGAAGGAAAGATCATTTCCCACTCTCACGCTCAGCTCTCTCACATGCCACCCCTCCTAAGAGCACCTTAACATGTTTGGCTTCTCTAAAACCTCTCAATGTCCTTCTCGTAGTGAGGGGCCATTGAGGTGCTGGAGCGTGTCCAGAGAAGGGCAACGAAGCTGGTGAAGGATCTGGAGCACAAGTCTTATGAGGAGCGGCTGAGGGAACTGGGGTTGTTTAGCCTGGAGAAGAGGAGGCTGAGGGGAGACCTCATCGCGCTCTACAACTACCTGAAGGGAGGTTGTAGCGAGGTGGGTGTTGGTCTCTTCTGCCAAGTAACTAGCGATAGGACGAGAGGAAATGGCCTNGAAGGAGGGAGGTGCTCTGGATGGTCTCAGCAGGCTGGTGTCCTGGTTCCGGCTGGGACAGAGTTAACTTTTTTCCCAGTAGCTGGGGTGTGTGTGTGCTGTGTTTTGGGTTTGGTATGAGAGGAGCGTTGATGGCCCATTGATGTTTTGGTTGTTGCCGAGTGGCACCACCGGGGACTTTTTGGGGACTTTTCGGCCTCACATGCTCTGCCAGGTGCTGGGTGGGGGGAGCATAGTTGGGGTGGCTGACCCAGCTGGACAATGGGGTATTCTATACCATGTGACATCATGCTCAGTATATAATTAGGAGGCATGGTCCGGGAAAGGGGGGGGGGTCTCATGGTCCAGGAGACGCGGGGCATTGGTTGGCAGGTGGTGAGCAGTTGCATTGTGCATCGCCTGCTTTGTATATTCTATTATTGTTGTTGTTGTTGTTGTTATTATTATTACTGTTCTACTTTGTTTTATTTCAATTATTAAACTGTTTTTATCTCAACCCATGAGTTTTCCCACTTTTGCCCTCCCGATTCTCTCCCCCATCTTACCGGAGGAGGGGGGTGAGCGAGCAGTTGTGTGGTGTTTAGTTGCTGGCTAAGGTTAAACCATGACATCTGGGACCTCCAACACGGAAGTGCCTTACTGTGCTTCTGATGCCCTAAGGAACTGAGATTGTGAAGGTCAATGCATGACTGCAAAAACAGGTTGAACCAAGGAAATGGCTGCACAGACCTGGCTGGTGCCTCCCAGGTTTTTAATTTCAGGGTTAAAAAAGGTAGCCTGGTGCGGCGAATAAGGGCACAGACTCCATCTGAGAGGGAACGAAGACGAAGCCCCTTTATTATACAGCACAAGCACCTTTTATACCTCACATTATGCCACGTATGCACTTCAAAGAATTCCCTAGTACACCCCCTAAGCAAGGGTCATCTCTAACTCGTGATCAACACTCTTCCGCTAATTTCCTTATCTTTGTCACGCCCTCAGAACCGTGAACTGCCACCTCTTATCTCCCTTTTTCCCACGGCTTCTTTCACTTCCCATCTTCCCATGGCTTCTTGTTTACCAACGCTATGATACTGCTTGTACTCTCAGACATTGATTCCTCCACAGCCTGGGGACGAAGAAAAGCTCTGACATAGGGACTGATGTGTAAGGAAAGATCTGTGCAAAACTGCAAACACCTTGTTTTGTCAGAATGGCAGGCAATGGGGAAACAAGAACATACCTGTCATTGGGGGATGGGGTTATATGTCATCAATACCTGTCCACAGCCTCAGCTGATCCTTAGGTCTTTCTGCTTTGACAAAGGTGGCTCAGAAAGCTCCTCAGGGTTGTCAGTGGGGATGCTGCAGCTCTATTTATGGATTCACTGGAAAAAAATGCTCTTGGCTGTAGTCCATCAACCAGCATAGGTGGAGGAGGGCTCTGGAGTTGGAACTGTAGCAATGTGAAGAGGAGCTTCATCTTGGCTCTGTTTGGGAGTCACTGCCTTGGTGAAGCAATGTTATAAAAAATGAAGTGTCTAGAACCAGCTTGAGACCATGCAAGTTGGCTGGTGCAGATCAGAAGCGATGGGTCTATCAGGTTCTCCAATGTTGTCCTCCTTCCCCTCCCCTGGTGTTACGACCCGGACCGGGCAAACCGGGGTGGGGGTGGG
>VZTQ01011454.1:4357-32453 GCA_013400755.1 Pelecanoides urinatrix
CCGGGCTCCCGCCGTGCCCGGCCGGGCGCTGCCGGCACCCGTGGGGCGGGTTCGCGGGGCCGCGGGGCAGCTGCAGCCCCGGATCGGTGCCCGGGGGTCGCCGCCCGGCCGGGCGCGGGGCTTTGCCCCCTGCCCGCGGCACTGGGCTCTCTGGGGCTGCTCTTGCTAGGGCCGGCACAGCATCCCCTTGCCCAGCCCGGCACCGTGGGTCGCCAAGGGCAAAGCCCAGCTTGGGCTTTGTGTGCTGCCGGGCCAGGCCTGTCCTGTTGCGTGGCCGTGGATTGCCCCGTCCAGCCACCGCTGTTCCCGTGGGTCCCCTGCACGGCCACGCTGCTCCTGCCATGGGAGCCACACCGCAGCATCGCCCGGTCCTGCTCAGGGCACCCATGGGTGCCAGCGAGGAGACGCCTGCTCCTCACTCCCGAGCACCTTCCGCTTTCCCGTGCTGCCTCTTGTGAAGGCGCTGAGCCTTGGGCCTGGCCTGGCCAGCTCCCGACACCTCCCCGGAGCTGTGCCGTGACCGGGCAGGGGCACCAGCGGGGCTGTGGGCCAGAGAGGGTCTTTGGGAGCCTCCCATGTGGGTGGGCCGTGGGTCACATGTGTGCTTTCCTAAATGAGCCCCCCCTTAATTGCGCTCATGCTGGCGATGCTCGCTGACACAATAGGTCACGTCCGCCCGGGACCTGCCTCCCCACTCCTGGCAGCCTATTTTAAGCCGGGATTGCTCCGCTGCTATTAATACCCTGTGTGGGGGGGCTGTTCCCGTGGTGCTGGCCCAGCCCTGGTCTTCTGCCCCTGGGACCCAGTTCCCTGGGCAGAGGTGTTGGCCCCTCCTCAGGGTGGCCAGAGAGACCCTGTGCCACTGCCCGCGCCTGCCCGGGCTCCTGCTGCAAACTGTTGCGAGAGCGGCCAGGCTGTGCCCCGCGTGGTGATGGCGAGGAGACCTCCCGGTGCTCCTGTGCAGCCAGAGGCTGATGCCGGTGCACCATCTGTTTCCTTGGGGACCTCGCTGGGGTCTCCTGCTCCTCCCCAGGGTGGACAGCACACCTCCTCGCCACTTTCTGCCCAGGAACCAACCGCAGGTGCCAGGGGCTGGAGGTGAACCCCTCGCTTGCCCCCAGGCTGGGCGCATCCCCCATCACCCCCAGGCTGGGCACATACCCCATCACCGCCGTGCGTAACCGCGGGATTTGGCCTCACGTGAAGGTTGGGTGGCACAGGGCCAGCACTGGTGCGGGAGGGCGCTGGCACTGGAGCAGGTCAGATCTGGCTGGCGTCCCCAGTCTGTGCTGGTCCATCACGCATCTCCAAGTCCATCTGGGGCCTGATCCTTCCCTGGTGCTGGAGGGCTGCAGGTCCTGAGTCCCACAGCTCCCCAGGCTGAGCCTGTCTGTGCCCCAGGACCCCGACTGTGCTGAGCCCCTCCTTGGGCTGAGGCTGGCGGGCAGGGGACGGTGGGCAGGCACGCTGCCTGTGGGACTGCGCAGGCACCGGCTGCCCACGCCATGCTCCTCCTGCCCTCGCCTGTTTGCAGGCAGCGGTCCTGCTGCTTCCCCAGCACAGCTCTCCTGTCCCTGAGCGGGGATGGGGGACAGAGCGCGTCCTCTGCCAGCCCCTCTGCCACCACTGGCTGAGACCCCTTTGTGCCCAGGCTCTGCCCGGCTGGCAGGGGGCTCGGACCAGCTCTGCACAGCGGCTGGGGAGAGGGGGGTGGTGGCAGGAAAGGACCGTGGGGACCTCCAGCAGCTTGGGTCCCCAAACAGCCCCAGCAGGACCTGGGGAGCAGCTGCCCAACCCCGAATCCCTGGGCCATTCCCATGCTGCAGGGTCTGTGGCAGCTTCGCTGCTCCCCTGCACGGTGATGGGTGGGAGTCAGGGGCAGCACCCGCAGCTTGTCTGCGATGCCGGTGCGGGGGCTGCGGGGCAGGGAGGGGGCCCGGTGCCAGGAGCCCGGCTACAGCTTGGAGCGAGGGCACGAACGACCCGCAGGCAGCAGGGCAGAGGGCCGTGCAGGGGCTGGCTGCTGATGAAGTGGAGGCACATGTGGGAAGAGCTGCCACCTCTGTTATTTTTTGGGATTTCCAGCAAAGGCTGGAGGAGTGAACCTGAAAGTGAAAATTGGCGGCTGTGCTGGGGCAGGGGTAGCCCAGGGCCGGCCGTGCGGGGTGGCGACAGAGCTGGCTCCGTGCAGCATGGGGAAGGTGGCATCCCCATGTCCTGGCTAGAGGACCTGCTCCCCGCTTTCTTCTCAGGCTGGAAGCTTCTCAGCCTCAGAGGGGGCTGAAGAGGACCTGGGGGGGTACTGGATCTCTTCCTCCCTGCTGCAGGAGGTGACCCTTCCGCAGTGCCCTGCTGTCCTGTCCCCTGTGTGGGCCCCCTCCCTGACCCATGCCAGCCCCAGGAGCTGTGCAGTGCTTCTGTGCGGGGCTCCGGCTCCATGGCCCCTCGCTGGGTAGTGGCAGCTGGTGCCGCGGGGAGTGGATGTGTCACTCGCTATCTTCTTGGCAGGGAACAAACGACAGTAGAAAAGCCCTGGCTGTGCCTGGCCTCCCACTGCCTCCGCTCCAGTGCTGCCGGCTGCTGCCTGTTGCCTGCATCCCTGCTCGTGCTGCCCAGCCCGGGATGGGGGCAGTGGGAAGAACCGGGACATGGGGAAACCGTCTGCGGATGAGTCACATCACAGGCAGGCTGGGGAACAGCCCCATGCCCCTGGTGAAACACACCCCCCACGTGCCCCGTGGCTGGGAGAGGGGTCCTGCTGCCGGGGTGGCAGCAGTCCTGCTCCCTTGGCTGGGCAGCAGAGCCACGGTCAGGCCGAGACGCCTCAGCCCCAGAGGCTTTCAGTTCCTCTGTCTCCTGCTGTCACGAGCTGCTGTGCGGTGGGGACCCCCCCAGCTGGGCTTCGGGGGATAATGGGAAGGGAGGGACGGCCGCTGGGCCCTTCCCCATCCCTGTGCTTGGGAGCATGTTGCTTGGCTGGGTAACGACGACGGTCACGTGGCAGCTGAGATTAGGACTACCATGCTTGCCAGGGCACTAATCGCGGGAGGTAATTTGCTGAAGAGGTGCTTAGCACACGCTGCAGAGCCGGGCAGGGTGCGGGCAGCTGGGTTTGGACGTGCCCTCCGTGCCCAGCCGGATGCCCGTGCTCACCATTGACATTATGGTCGGCATCAGTATCGTGGTCGGTGCGTCTTCCCTCCGCAGAGCTGGGCTATATGGGTGCGATGTGTGTGGCAGCGCTGGCAAAAGCCCTGCCTGCTCGCTGCCAGCTTGGCGGCACAGCCTGCGGGATGCCCTGCTCCTTCCGGAGGCCTGCCCTGTGTGCTCCCGCGGCCGTGGCTGCTGCGTCCTCCTGCCTCCACTGCTGACTTGCTTATCACCTGACGGAGCTCTGCAGCCCCGGCTGCCTGCGCTGCTCCTGCCTGCACCACCCCTGCCCGCCCCTCGTGGGGCACTTAGCAGGGCATCCCCAGGGTGGAAGCCCACCTGGAAAGTGCCTGTGCAATGCACTGCCGGGGAGCCGTGGCTTTTCCCCACCAGTCCCCGGGCTGGGCTGTGAAGCTGGTGGGTGGCTGCAGGCAGGAGGCCCCACACGGCTGCTGCCACTGCCTCGCTGGGTGCAAACACTGGGAGCGCCTGGAGCGGGGCGGCAGCAGCGCCCGCCGAGGTTCACCTGTGTGGACGGTGAGAGCAGAGCCTGTCTGCCATGGGGCACGCTCGGGTCTGTGCCGCACATCTGCACCCCAAAGCTCTTTGGGGGACGGGGGGGCTGCAGGGAGGGTGTTCGGGTTTTTGCCCTGAGCGGGGGGTGGCACGGGGCCCGGCGGGGCTGGTGCCGGAGGGGTGGGTCTGGCTGCCTGCGGTGGGCACAGCTGGAGGCAGGTCCCCAGGCGCTGGGTGCATGCAGGCCCCCCGCCCGTGTTTCCTTTCCGGATGGATTTCCTGTTTTCAGCTGTGGGCCCTGGTGCAGAGCCGCCCAGGGTGGGGTGCGCCGGGGCGGGGAGCGGGTCCGCAGAGGTGCGGGGTGCTGCCCGGGGCAGGAGGGGGCCGCTGCCCGGTGCCGGCCATCACCCCGCGGCGGGGCGAGGGCCAGGGCTGCCCGTCAGTGGGGCGCTCAGATCGCTGCTCGCCGGAAGCGTCCCGGTGGCGAGTCCTTCCCTGCGGGGCTGGCTGATGGCGTGACCGGCCGCTGAGCCCCCGCTGACCAGGGCTGGCTGGGGTCCTGCACCCCGGCATGGTGGCCCCTGGCAGCCCTGGGGGCAATTGTCCCAGGTGGATGGTGGGGTCTGGGGGATGCCGTGCATCTCCACCCCACTGCCCGGGGAGGCTGCAGAGAGGAGGGGGCAGCTGCTGCCGGCTGGGGGGCCCGGGAGCTGGTTGAGCAGGGGACACCCCCCTCAGGAGCCGGCTGGCACAGGGGCAGAGTCCTGGCACTTGGCCGGCTCCCCGGCTCTCCTCTGGCAGCGAGAGGATGCAAACAGCTCCTGCATCTGAGCTGGGGGAAACAGCGGCCGCGTGAGGCTGAGTGGGGCTGGCCTCGGCCAGCGGGCAGCGAGGCTGCAGGGGAGCGGTGCTGCTGCCCGCCGGCTGCCCCCTGCCCGGGAAGGCGTCTCCCTCCGGGCCGGCAGGGTCCGGCCGGCAGTGGCGTGGGGCCGAGGGCTGGGGCTGGTTCCCCCTTCCCAGGACACTGTGTCCCAGGCACGCAGCCTGCGTGACCCGTCCCGATCGCCCTGGGCCGAGGCCGCCTGGCCCCACAGGGGCAGATCCAGACCCTTCGGGGTCAGGCACGGGGACATGCTCACCCAGGCTGCCGGCCCGCTCTGCGGCAGCCCCATATCGGAGGTGTGGAAGCTCTCGGGGCGTGGGAGGGGGACACCGCCTCACCCCCAACCCGGACAGCTGGGCAGGACCTGCCTCTGCTGGAGACACCACCAGATTAGAGGTGACTCACCATAATCTTGAAGAAGTGGATTAAATCTCTTCCTGCTGCACTACTTAATGAAACCCATCCCATAATATGCTCCTGGCCCTGCTGTTCCCCCTCATCCCCCGCCCCCTCCAGCCCTGTGGCAGCAGGGTCCCCCTTCCCCGCCAAGGGGCAGGGCTGGCGCAGGGGTGCGGGCAGAGCGCGGGCGTGGGGTGCAGGCAGCAGACAGCCCGTACCCCTGTGACCCCGTGCTGGCAGCAGCAGCCGCGGGCTCTGCAGGACGGCGCCATGGGCTGCGCTCGTCCCCAGCACGTGGCACTTGCAGGTGGCTGTCCTGCACCGCTCCCCGGCAGACAGAGTCGGGGGGCTGACTGGGGCTCCCCAGGAGCAGCCTTGCCCTTGCATCGCCTCGGGGAGCCCCAGGCGTCCTTGCACCCCGCTGCCATGGTGCCTTGGGTCGGTGCCTGGGGCGCAGGGGAAGACGTGTGCCCCTCTGCAGGGATGGGGCTGCTGTGGGGACAGGCTGGTCCTGCCGGGCGCCTGTTTTCCTCCAGTGTCCCCAGGCCGGGGAGACGGGGACTGTGCGGGGCTGCCTGTGCATGGCCGTGCCTCTGAGGGTGAGTGAGCAGTGGGGAAGGATCCGGCTCAGGGCCGGGAGCAGGAAGGAAGGAAGGAAAGCGGAGTTAAAATAAGCCAGGCAGCAAGGGGGGGAGGCCAGGGCTGGAGCTGGCTCCCAGCCTCTGGGGAGAGGGTCTGACCAGGGTGGACTGGGCTTTGCGTGGTGCTGGGGCACCCTGGGGTGCCCTGGGGTCCTGCGCTGCACATCGGGGCTGGGGTGGGGAGAGCGGGTGGCAGGAGGGCGCTGGGAGCTGGCGGGGCGCATGCTGCCTGCCCCATCCCTGACGGCTGTGCCCCCTTCTCCCACCCTGGCAGGATGGCTCCCGGCAGCGGCCACCACAGAAGAAGAAGACGGTGTCCTTCAGCACCATGCCCAACGACCGCAAGATCAACAGCACAGCCGCCTGCATCTCCTTCATGCTGGAGGGCTGCGAGCTGAAGAAGGTGCGCTCCAACTCCCGCATGTACAGCCGCTTCTTCGTGCTGGATGCCGACATGCGCTCCCTGCGCTGGGAGCCCTCCAAGAAGGACTCGGAGAAGGCCAAGATCGAGATCAAGTCGGTCAAAGAGGTGCGCGTAGGCAAGAAGACGCCTGTCCTGCGCAGCAATGGCCTCTCCGACCAGTTCCCGGACGAGTGCGCCTTCTCCATCATCTACGGAGACAACTACGAGTCCCTGGACCTGGTGGCCAGCTCGGCTGACGTGGTGAGCGCCTGGGTGATGGGGCTCCGGTACCTGGTGTCGTACGGGAAGCACACCCCTGAGGCGCCCGGGACTGGCCACCCCAGCCTCCGGACCTCCTGGATCTCCTCTGTCTTCGACCTTGCCGACCTGGAGAAATCTGGCCGCATCCCCGTGTCCCGGGCTGTGCAGCTGATCAAAGCGCTCAACCCAGGCATGAAAACCTCCACCATCGAGCTGAAGTTCAAGGAGCTGCAGAAGGCCAGCGAGCGTCCCAGCATGGAGGTGGCCTGTGACCTCTTCGTGGAGGTGTACTGCGAGCTCTGCACCCGCCCTGAGATCTTCTTCCTGCTGGTGCAGTTCTCCAGCAACAAGGAGTACCTGGGTCTGAAGGACCTGCTGATGTTCCTGGAGGTGGAGCAGGGCATGGAGGGGGTGACGGAGGAGAAGTGCTTGGAGATTGTCAGCAAGTACGAGCCCTCCAAGGAGGGCCGGGAGAAGGGCTACCTGGCCATCGATGGCTTCACGCGCTACCTGCTCTCCGCCGACTGCTCCATCTTCGACCCGCAGCACCGCAAGGTGTGCCAGGACATGGCGCAGCCCCTCTCCCACTACTACATCAGCTCTGCCCACAGCGCCTGCCTGCTGGAGGACAACTTCTGGGGCCGCTCGGACATCAGCGGCTACCTCAGCGCCCTGGGCCTGGGCTGCCGCAGCATCGAGCTGGTGCTGTGGGATGGCCCCGAGGGCGAGCCCGTGGTCTACACCAGCCCCTCGGCCGCCTCCTGCGTGCCCTTCCGCGCCGTGGTGGGGCTGATCGACCAGCACGCCTTCACCGCCTCCGCCTACCCCCTCATCCTCTGCCTGGTGGTGCGCTGCTCGGCCCCCCAGCAGCGCCTCGCCGCCCAGTGCCTGCGCAAGACGCTGGGGGAGAAGCTCTACCTGGAGCCCCCCAACCCCGCCGCGTCCTACCTGCCCTCCCCGGAGCAGCTCAAGGGCCGCATCCTCATCAAGGGCAAGAAGCTGCCGCCCGGCTGCGAGGACAGCGAGGGGGAGGTGTCAGACGAGGAGGAAGGCTGGGAGCTGGCGCGGCGGCTGGGCCAGGAGGACCGGGAGGTGCCGGAGGGAGGTGGCCCGCGGCGGGTGCGCCTCAGCCGGGAGCTCTCGGAGCTGGTGAGCCTCTGCCAGGCCGTCCCCTTCCAGGACTTCGAGAGCTCGCGGCGCGGGCAGCGCTACTGGGAGATGTGCTCCTTCAGCGAGGTGGAGGCGGGACGCTTTGCCAACGAGTGCCCGGCTGAACTGGTGAGCTACAACAAGCGGTTCCTCTCCCGCGTCTACCCCAGCCCCATGCGCATCGACGCCAGCAACATGAACCCCCAGGACTTCTGGAAGTGCGGCTGCCAGATGGTGGCCATGAACTACCAGACGCCAGGGCTCATGATGGACCTGAACGCGGGCTGGTTCCAGCAAAACGGGGCTTGCGGCTACGTCCTCCGCCCCGCCATCATGCGGGAGGAGGTCTCCTACTTCAGTGCCAATGCCAAGGACTCCTTGCCTGGGGTGTCCGCCCAGCTGCTGCACCTCAAGGTCATCAGTGGGCAGAACCTGCCCAAGCCCAGGGGCTCGGGGGCCAAGGGGGAGGTGGTGGAGCCCTACGTCTGCGCCGAGATCCATGGCATCCCAGCTGACTGCGCCGAGCACCGCACCAAGACGGCCCTGCAGAGCGGGGACAACCCCGTCTTCGATGAGAGCCTGGAGTTCCAGATCAACCTGCCAGAACTGGCCGTCCTGCGCTTTGTTGTGCTGGATGACGACTACATCGGGGACGAGTTCATCGCCCAGTACACTATCCCCTTCGAGTGCCTGCAGCCCGGCTACCGCCACGTCCCCCTTCAGTCCCTGGCTGGGGAGCCCCTGCCCCACGCCACCCTCTTCGTGCACGTAGCCATCACCGACCGCCGCGGTGGGGGCAAGGGGCATCGCCGGGGGCTGGCAGGGCGCCGGGGCCGCCGGGTGCGGGAGTACACCTCCACCAAGGCCACCGGCATCAAGGCCATTGATGAGGTCTTCCGGACGGCCACCCAGCCGCTGCGGGAGGCCACCGACCTGCGGGAGAACGTCCAGGTACAGGCCCCGTGGGGGCACCGGGGGACAGGGAGGACAGGGCTGGACTGTGAGCGGTGGGGGAACCCGGGTGTCCCCCCTCTTCCCGGGGGATGCAGGTGAGGAGCCTCATCCGGAGCAGATGAGCGGGGGAAGCAGGGACGTTCCCGGTGGGGGGGCTCTTGGGGGCCCTCCAAGGCTGAGCCCCTGACGCTGGTCTCTGCCCGCAGAACGCGCTGGTCTCCTTCAAGGAGCTGTGCGGGCTGACGCCTGCTGCCAACATGAAGCAGTGCATCCTGACGGTGGCCGCGTGGCTGCTGCACAGTGACAGCGCGCCCAGCGTCACCCTCAACCTGGCAGAGCAGTACCCCGCCATGGAGGCCCAGGGCCCCATCCCGGACCTGCTGCGCAAGGTCCTCACTGCCTACGAGACGGTAAGTGCCGTCCTGCCTCACGGGGATGCTCTGTGGGGCCGGCGGCACGGGGACCACCACCCTGCCCAGGACGGGGGACCCCAAACTGGCTGCACCCAACGCGGTGCAGGGGGAGGCTGGCAGGGGGCTGCGTGGGGGGCTGCCCAGGGAGGAGTCTTGTCGAGGCGCAGGCTCGCCCAGCTCGGTACAAGCTCTGGGACCCTGCGGCTCCTGTCCCCCTGCCCGCGCTGCCTGCACCCTGCCAGGGCCGGCTGCAGGGCGTCCTGCCGTTCCGCCTGGCGGGAGAAATCCCATTAATAGCCGCAGCCAGAGCCGCTTCCTTCCTTTGTGTTGGAGGGGACCTGGCCGCCAGCCAGGCACTGGTCACACCGCACCTGGCTGTGCGCGGCTGGGCGAGGAGGGACAGACCCCGGCCACCGCGCTGGGGCGAGGGGCAACCCCTGCCTGAGCCCCTTCTCCCCATCCGCTCTGCTGGGGGGTGCACGGGGCGGGGGGCTGCCCAGCTCCTCACGCCGCCCCTCTCCCCAGATGATCCAGACCAGCCGGACGCTGATCGAGTCCGCCGACGCGGTGTACGGCAAGCTCATCCAGGCGCAGCAGGCAGGTGGGTCCCGGGAGGGCAGGCCCAGCCCCGGCGCTGCCCCGTGCCGCAGACCCGGGCATACCCCTGGGGGGCCGGGCGCAGGGGGGCCGTGCCTCTGCACAGGGCTGGGGGCACGTGTTCCCCCGGGGCTCGGTTCAGGGCGTCTGGCCCCAGGCTCCGGACCTGGGCATGGCCAAGCGTGCCGGCATTTTTGGCCGTGCGCTTGCAGGCCTGCGGTGTGCGGTGGAGGACAAGGGGTGCATGTCTGCACCCTGGGCGAGTGCATGCCGGGGCTGGAGTTCAGCAGCAGAGCAGCCAGGGCCGGCCGGCCATGGGAGAGCGATTTCCAGCTGGGGTGGCCTCGAGCCCGGCTCTGCGGTTTTCCCATGTCCCGGCAGCACGGGGTGGGCGTGGGAGGCTGCCCGGTGCCGGGTGCCACTGGGGTGCTTGGGGTGCGGGGCCACCTGCACCAGGGCAGGGTGTTGGGTGGGTGGGCTACAGGGGCTGTGTGGGAAGGAGGGGAGAGAGGGAGGGGAGCGGAGGAGGCTGATGAGGAAGCAGGGAAGAGTCATTAGCTGCCAAACGCCAGAATATAATTAGCACCAGAAATAACAGACTGGGGCTGACGGTAGAAGTGGCAACTGAATGTTACGACTTCCAAGACACGCGGCTGAACCCACACAGGCAGGTGCTGCCGTCTGCCTGCCCCGGTCCTGCCCCCCATCCTGCCCCCACCCTGGCAGCTGCCTGGGACCCCCGGCCCCACTCCAGGCACCGATGGCTGCACAGCCCCTCTGTGGGCTGGGGCCCCACGGGGACAGCCCCAGCCACCCCCGGGTGCACGGGGCGCTGCCGGCCCGGGGCTCATGTGGGCTTCCCACAGGGCTGGGAGAGCCGCCAGGAGCTGGAGGGGCCAGGGAGGAAGGAGGGGACCCTGATCTGCCACCCCCAGCCGGTACCAGCCTTGCTGCCAGCAGCCCTGTTTGTTCCCTGCCTGCGCTGCAGCCCGGAAATCTCCCCGAGCTCTTGGCTTTCGGCTGCGCTGCCGCTGCCAGTGCCGGGGGGAGCAGCAGCAGGGGGGACACGGGCTGCGGGGCTGGAATGCGGGACATGGGGGGGGCTCTGCGCCCTCCTGTGCCACTCTAGCTGCAGGAGCCCTGCTCCTGTGCTGGGGGGGTGTTGCGGGGCAGAGGGGCTCTGAGGTGTGCGGCTGCCACTGCTGCCTCTGCCTGCCCCCTCAAGGTGGTGGCAGGCAGCAATTTGGGGGCTGCAACCCTCACTGCTGTGCCCGGGGTGCTGCCTGTCCCTGCTTTCACCCCAGCTGCACCGCAGACAAGCCCCTGCGGTGCCAGCCCGGCCCGTGCCCGGTTGGCGGGTGCTGCGGGGTCCGGGGAGGTGCTGGCTGCGGGTGGGGGTGAGGGGCTGGGGGCGTGCTGATTGACAGCACGTGGGCGAGCAGGCTTGCGTGGGAGCCCTTCTGTGGGCCCAGAGCCGGTGCTGCGTCAGGAGGGGTAAATATAGCACCCGCTCACGAGGACGTCACGCGGTGCATGGCGCGGGGGCCCGCGCTCCGGCGGGGGGGGCCTGGCAGCCCCGCTCTGAGCCCCCTCGGTGGGCTGCAGTATGCAAGGGCTATGCCTCTGCCAGGGGTAGTTGCTGCCCTTCCGGACCCCACAGCCTCCGGACCCCAAAACCACCGAGGGCTGGGGCCGAGCGCAGTGCCGGCGTGGCGGGGACTCTGTCAGCCCATCGTTCCTGGCACAGAGGGGGCTTGGGGCTGCTGGGGCAGTGGAGAGCCCACCCAGCCTGCACCCCCGTGCTGGGCAGAGTGTCCCTCCGGCTCGGTCCCCGTCCCTGGCGGGCGGTGGCCGTCCCTGCGCGTGCGGCCCTGCGCCCGCTGAGCGACGCTCCCGTCTGCGCAGGCATGGACTTCCACAAGGAGCTGCACCGCGTCGAGGCCAAGGAGGGGCTGCGGGGCCGCAAGCTGCAGAAGGCGCTGGAGAGCTTCGCCTGGAACATCACCGTCCTGAAGGTGAGGGGCGAGGGCTGCGCAGCCCCCTCCCCGCCCCACCCTGCCGCCCCCGCCCCGCCGACCCGCAGCCGGGGGATGCTCTGTGAGCCCTGGGGATGGCATGGGCCCGTTCAGGGGTCCGGGCGGTGCCCACACCCAGCGAGCCCCCCTCGGGGGGGCGGCCGGCGGGGCAGCCCCTGCTCCGTGCGGGGGGTTCGGGCAGCCCGAGTGGCGCAGCCCTGGGGCCGGCCCCTGATGCCCACTCCCTGCGCAGGGCCAGGCTGACCTCCTCAAGCACGCCAAGGCGGAGGCGCTGGACAACCTGTGGCAGATCCACAACGCGGGACAGTCCTGCGGCATCGGCAGGAACGGCTCGGCCTCGCCAGAGCCCTCCCGGCTGCGCGCCCCGCTGGAGCCCATCCCCGAGACGGAAGGAGGTGGCGATACGGCATCCTGCTGACCCCGGCCTGGGGCTCGGGGGTCCGGACTGAGCACCCCCCGGGCTGCAGGGGCCGGGACCAGGGAGCCCCAGCCTGCCCACCGATGGGCAGCTGCCTGCCCGCAGGCTCAGTGTGCGTGGAGGGACGCATGCAGGGCTGGGTGCCTGCGCTATGCTGTGCTGAGGGGCTGCGGCAGGGCCCAGCCGGGAGTGTGGGGAGGGGTGTCCCCGCTCTCCGGAGCTCCCAGGGCCTCATCCACCCCCCCATTCCGCTTCCGGAGCAAGTGCCCTGCCACGGGGCTGGCGGGGATGCTGGCACCCCGATGCCTGTGTGCATGTACCCCCAGCCTGCTGTGCCAGACTCCTCTTGTAAAAGCAGCCCCAGGTCTGGGCTCCTGCCCCTGACCAGGCCCACGAGTTTTGCCTTCACCAGCCCTGGGGAAAACCTGCCTGGTGGGAAGGGACCTGGCTGGTCCCTGCCCCTCTCCGTGGGGCAGCGGGTCCCTTCCTCTCCCTGGCATCCCTGGGGCCCCTGCTGTGCAGAGGGGCTGGGAGGCTCTGGGGTGCAGCGGGCGGGGGGCCAGGGGGCTGCTGCAGAGTGGCCTGGGCAGCAGATGTGGCTTCTGGCGTCAGGGAAACGTCAGGGCTCATCCCCCAGGGCGACGGCATCCTGGTGCAAGCGATGGGCGAGAGGTGGTCTGGGGTCGGACCAAGGCTGCGGAGCGTTATAAAGAGCGTGAGACCCACCCTTGTGCCCTGCTGCTCCCTCCACGCGCCTGGCGCGGGGCCAAGGTGGGATGGGGTCACCAAGGAGAATGGAGGGTGGCACTAGGTATGGGCACCCTGGCAGCACCATCCCTCCCTTGGCACCAGCTGGGTGCAGGGTGACAGCTCCCCACGTCAAGGAGCCGTGCAGCTGCCTGGCACCCCTTTGTTCAGGGAGGTAATTAGCCTAATGGAGCCACGAGCAACGGACCCACACGCTGCCGCTGTCGGGAGCAGGCCAGCACCTCCCCAGCGCTGACCTTCAGCGCCTTTGTGCCAGCCCGGCCATGAGGCCCGCGGGCAATTACGGCCTCATTAGTGCCATGCGCCCCGGCCACTGCGCCTGGCCCGCCAGCACCCACATAATGAGGTGCTGTAAATGAGGGGAAAGGCCTGGCCGGTCTCCGAGCTACCGGCCACAGCGCGCCTGCGTCTCCCAGAGACCGGGCTCCTGCCTGGCCCTAACGGTATTTTTGGCAGCGCTATTGTGCCGGGCCCTATAAAGCAGCGGCTGCGGTGGGTGGCGCAGGGCGCTGTGCACTCCGCTGCCTGGTGGGACATGCCCCAGCGCCGCTCGGCCGCCTGAAGACCCCAGGAAGGATGGAGGTGCCTAATGCCAAGGTGGGGCTGGGGCACCGCAGCCCATGGGGCCGGGAGGGTGGCAACGGGGGGAGGCTGGGATGTGGGGCCGGGGGTCTGGGGGTGCAGGAGGGCCTGGCCAGTTCCTCGGGAAGCCCCGAATGTGTGGGTCCTTCCTAGGGCTCCGTGACCATGGCCAGTAGCCTGTCAGGGGGACTCGGCTCCACGTGGGCTCCTCGGGAGGGAGCTGGGCGCATGGTTCCTGCAGCATTGAGTGTGGGTGCTCTCGCTGCTCATCCCATGGCACTTGGCAGCAAGGGGAGGGTGTTTGCCGCAGCTGCCTTGTGCCAGAGCAGGGCAGGCGTGCGGTGAGGGAACCTGCATCTGGCTGCTGGTCAGAGCATGGGTGGGGGCCGTGGTCGCTGGGGCTAGGGGGGGGTGTGGGGAGCAGCACTCCCAGCTCCTCTGGGGGTGCGGTGCTGGCCGTGCCCCAGGGCGCTGAAGGGTGACACTCTGGGTGCACCCCGGGTGTGGGGTTGGGCTCCCATGGCAGCGGGGACAGGCGGGCAGTGCTGCAGCGACCAGGGCAGACATAAGCTGAGACACCGGCGGGCACGGCAGGACAAGGGGGCAGCCCTGGGGCTGTGCAGCCCCCCATCTCCGGCACTGCCGGCTGCCCTGCACTAACGCTGCCCGTTGCTCCGACAGCTCCAGCGAGCTGCCTGCCTCTTGCTCCTGCTCCTGCTCTGCTCCCTGGCTGCTGCCCGGCAGAGCCTGCCTGAGTGCTGCCGGCAGAAGACATGCTCCTGCCGCATCTACGACCTCCTGCACGGCATGGGCAACCACGCTGCCGGCATCCTCACGCTGGGCAAGAGGAAGAGCGTTCCGCCGGCCTTCCAGAGCCGGCTCTACCGCCTGCTGCACGGCTCCGGCAACCACGCCGCTGGCATCCTCACCATGGGCAAGCGCGGGGAGGACCCTGGCACTGCCTGCCATGACGCATCGGGCTGCCCCACAAGCACGGATGCCCAGCCAGCGCTGGCCCCACAGGGCACTGATGCCAGCCCTGCCAGCCCCAGGGAGTGCCAGGGACACTTGGGAAAGGACCTGACCAAGAGCCAGGCCCAGGAAGCTGCGAAGAGCTTTTACTAAGAGGGGTGGGGGCAGCGGGAGCAGAGAGAGGATCTCTGCGGGGACAGACCCCAGGGACACACACCAGGAGCTCGGTGTAAATGGCACTTTTACATACCTCCTCCTGGCCCTGGCTGAGCCTGCTCAGGGCACTGCAGGCACCGCTGACCTTTTACAATAAATGGTAGCCTGATGTTACCTGGCTCTGCCTTCTCTCTGGGGAGGGGCTGGGGGGTCACAGCTCTGCTCCAGGGCAGCTGGTGAGGCTGGTGCCTTCCTCTGTGGTGCCTGGATGTGGGCTCATCTGTGGTGCCTGCACTGGGGGCACACGTGGGCCCAGCAAGGTGGATGCAGGACCAGAACTGGGGCGAACAGACCCTCAACCAGGCTGCCCAGGAGCGGGGGGTGTTTGTGAAGCCCCTGTAAAGGGCTTGGAGCATCCCCCACCACAGCACCAGGGAGCCTCTGGTGACTCTCACGTGGCCACAGGTCCCTGATCTCCACCCCACCACCCTGTCCCCGCACAGGGTCCTGGGGAGGGCTCTGTCTGCGTCCTGTCACCCCCGGGTGCCCCTCAGGGGGTCCCGCATGGCACGGCCTTGCCCCGCAGCCCCCGGGCTGAGCCCCAAACGTCGGGGCTGGGGCTGGTGTCCCACAGCAGGTGCCCCCGGGCACGCCGGCTCCTGCCCTTCCGCAGCCTCCATGGGCCCGGGCGGGCCGGTGCCTCCCGGTGCCTCCCAGGTCCCGGCGCCACCAACCCGGTGCCCCCCGCAACAGGGCGACCTGTCCCCGGGCGGGTGCCGGTGCCCGCCGGTGCCGAGGCCCCTCCCGGTGCCGGCGGCGCGCAGGGCCCGGGGCGGGGCGGGGGCGGGGCNGGAGCCCCCGCGGCGCGGCGGGACGCGACCGTCCCCGCGCTCTGCGCCGTCCCGGGGACCCCTCGTGCCCGTGGCCGGGCTCGGTGCTGGCGGACCCCCCGTGTCCGCGCGTCCCGGGCCGCCCCGCCGTGCGGCAGGGGTGCTCTCCCCGCTGCCGCTCCCCGCTCCCGGGGCCCGCGGCCGGTGCCGCGCTCAGCACCAGGGACAGAGCCCNGGGTCCCCGGGGAGGGGGCACGGCCGGGCTCACCCCGCCCAGGCCGCCCCGGGAGCCCCCGTGCGCCCGGCTTTGCCCCACCGAGCGGTGGCCGGTCCCGGGGGGACCCTGTGCGTCATGCCTGACCCTGCGATACGCGGGGGTCGGGGTGCTGCCCAGAGGAGCCCCCGCTCCCGGGGTGCCCCGGAGCCAGGGGGTGGCCGTGGGGTGCAGCCTGTGCCTGTCACCTCCGCGGCACACAGTGCTGCTGCGACGGACACGGCGGGGCCCTCGGGAAGCCCCGGTGCTGCACAGGGCAGCCAGCCCACCCCGAGCCCCCGGTTAGCAACGCGCCCGCTTGCTTGGGGTTACGTCCCTGGACAGGTGGGTACCGGTAGTGGTGTGTTTTGGCAGGGGCAGGGAGCAGGGTCTGTGCTCTTCCAGCACCGTCCGTTTTGGGGCCACTTCCCATGGCTGGAGGTTCTGGCGTGTCTCCAGGAACTGGGCTCCCCTCCATGTCCCTGTCTGTGTGCTGAGGCCAGGATGGATTAAGGCCTTGGCATGTTGAGGAGGGGATCATGCTGGGGTGCCACATGCCAGCTCCCAGCGCCGCTGGCACCAAGCAGCCACCTGGGGACAAGGTTGTGTTCAGGGCTGACCCCAGGCCTCCCCAGAATCACCTGGAGCAGGGGCCTCCCGGGCCAGCTGCCTGCAGGGCTGGATGTCTCTTACCTTGCTGTAAGGAACTGGCATGAAGACGGCACTGGGAGCCTGCAGCCACCTCCGTTGCGGCACCAGGAGCACCCCTGAGGCACACGTTGGCTGTGACGCTGGGCCAGCTCCTGGCCTGGCGTGATGTGGAGCATCCCAGATGACAGGGTGTCATTTGCCCAAAGGAGCTCTCATTTGGGATGTTACCTTTGAGACCGCAATGCGTAACGAGGCAGCCAGCCCTCTGAGCCCTCCCCAGCTCAGACCAAGCTGCCTTGAGGAGCCAGGGCAGAGCCGCATGTGCTTCACGCTGGTGATCCTACGGCTGTCCCTCCACAGGGGCAGAGGCCAAGCAAGCCACTGGGGTCCACATGCCCCTGCCCCTCTGCTGAGCTGAGGGGAGTTCCCCCAGCTCTGCTGTGGTGTTAGCAAAACCCCCGGAGGCAGCAGGGACTGGTGTCCCCAGCTCTGCTGGCCCTGGGCTCCACAGGGCTGGATCTGGCTCTCGAAGGAGGAGGATCCCTGATGGAGCTGCCCAAAATGACCCGACACAAAGCCCTAGGAATTTGCCCCAGGGAGATGGGATTGCCCCACAGCTCCCTGGCAGCGTCCTGCCTGCAGGTGCACCAACCTGCCTTCCAGGCACTTTTAAACTGTGTCCGGCTTTGCGGGTTTGATGTGTCTCTTATCGGCTTTATCTGCCATGGAGAGGGGCTTTAGCCACAGTGATACGCAGTGCGAGTTAACCCTGCCTCTCCCAGGCAGCTGCTGCCCGCTGGGCCCAAGGGTGCCCATCCAGGCAAGCTGGCCACTGTGGCAGGGGGCTGCCGAGCCCCCCAGAGCTGCTTCACCCTTCTTGGCAGGGCTGCTCCCAAATGCAAGCCCTTTTTCCCTTTTCTAATAACACATCCTGGACAACACCGTAATCCTGGCTCCCCAGGGCCAAAATCTGGCCTTAGTCACAGCTTCAAGCTATTTTTGCTTCTCCAAGCTAATCCGGAGCTGAGCTGTGCTGTGGTGGCCCTGCTGCACCCCCATCGCACCAGGGCTGCCTGTGGCTGCCATCCCCTCCTTCCCGCAACCTCCTCTGCCCTTGCCCTGCCTGTGCCGTCCTGGCACGGCTCTGCTGTTGGCGCACGGACGCTGTAATCTGCTGCGGGCCCCCCTCCTTTGCTGTGAGAGGGGGCAGACCACATCCCGCCTACTCCTGGTGCCCGGGCCGTGGGGTGCAGGGGTGCTGGCTCCAACCCACGGGCTGGAGACCATGTCAGGGCTGGGGACACCCCAGCCTGCCCTCACCGGGTGCAAACACAGCCCGCACCGGCCGTGCACCCTGCTTCTTTAGCACCCTTTTAGCACAAGGCCATCTGTCCTGCTGGCGCAGAGCCTGCAGCAAGGAGCCACCGTGGCCCTGGCAGTAGAGCCCCTGCCTGGCCCATGGCTGGGGGGCTGCGGGGCGAAAGCAGCCACTCTGCAGCCGGGCAGGGCGCGGGGCTTGTAAGGCCTTTCCTCTGCCTGGTGCCATCTCCCCGCCGGCGCAGGGGTGATGCTGGGGAGGCTCCACGGTGCTGTGACAGATCAAGGATGCTGTTTCCCCTTCACCTCCAGCTTGTGCCAGCTTGGCATGGGTCTTTGACTCACCCCAGGCTCGTGGCTTTTCCCCTACCCTCTCAGCGGGTGCCGCCATGGTGCCGCAGTGCCGCGCCTGGGGCTGGAGGCCCCAGCACCGCCGCCCCGCACCTCTGGGCTGGCAGCGCCCGGCCGGGTTTGCCGCTGCTCCCGCTAAGCTGCCTGAGCCCCGGCAGGAGGTGGGAGCAGCAGATGGCAAGAGGCGTGAATCGCCTTGCTCGGGATCACATCTCTGGCGATGGGAGCTGGGAGCTGGATCTGGGCTCTTTCCCCTTCCAGCGCGTGGGGCTGGGCTGGACATGGACTGTGCAGTCCTGCCCGGGATGGGCCCTCGGGGGCAGCAGGGCAGGGGATGAGCGAGCTCTGGGAGCAGCTGGGCACAGCCGGCAGCTGGAGAGAGACCTGGCTCCTCTTCCCAGAGGGACGCAAGGGGGGCCAGGAGGGCTGGGCTCCCCTTCGAGCCCCCCAGGGTGGTCCTGAGCCCTCAGGGGCTGCTGCGTCTCCTTTCAGACAGCAACTTCATCCTGGCCAACGCGCAGGTCCGCCGTGGCTTCCCCATCGTCTACTGCTCCGACGGCTTCTGTGACCTGACTGGCTTTGCCCGCACCGAGGTCATGCAGAAGAACTGCAGCTGCCGCTTCCTCTACGGGGCCGAGACCAGCGAGCCTGTCCTGCAGCACATCGAGAAGGTGCTGGACGGCAGGCAGGAGTACCAGACCGAGGTCTGCTTCTACAAGAAGGGTGGTAAGTGGCGCACGGGGCCGGGGTCCTGCCTGTGGCGCTGGCTGGGACTTGGACCCGTGCCAGCCCCAGGGTGAAGCTGCCGAGCAGTGGGGGGACTGTCCTGCCTTCACCGCCCCTCTCCCCCATGCAGGAGCCGCATTCTGGTGCCTGCTGGACATCGTGCCCATCAAGAACGAGAAGGGGGAGGTGGTGCTTTTCCTCTTTTCCTTCAAGGACATCACAGACAGCCGGGGCAGGAGCCACCCAGGTGACAAGAAGGAGGGTGAGCCCTGGCTGTGGGATGGGGACGGGATTTGGGGAGCGGTGTGCACAGCGGGCACGTGGCAGAGGGGCTCCCAGTTCCCTGCTGGGTCCTGCCCACCTTTGTGCACCCGTGCAAGGAGGGGTCCCCAAAGCAGCCCCTGCTCTGTTGCACCAGCAGTGGCACAGTGCTCCCACTAACCCAGCGTGTCTTGTCTGCTGCAGAGAAGCAGAGGAGCAAGAAACTCGGGAGCTCGCACCTGCAGGCAGCACGGAGGCAGGGCCGCACGGTGCTGCACCGGCTCAGCAGCCAGTTTGCCCGGAGGGACCGCAGCGAGATGAAAATCAACCGTGTAAGGACCTGGGGGAGCCCTCGGCTTTGCCTGGAGCCTCCCGTGCCGGGGCTATGGGCGGCTCTCCCGGGACCAGCCCCGCAGCAGATCCCGGTCTCTCTGGGATGCTGTTCCCATGCACGCACCTCACTGGCCTCTCCAGGCACCGACATACCCTCCCTCCCCGGCACCCACACATGGTCCACGCTGCAAATGTGGTTCGTTTGCAGCAGCAGAGAGACCAGTGGGTGTCTGGAGCTTGCCATGGGGAGAGCAGATCTTCTGGCAGCTCTTGCAGGGCTGTGTCTCTCCTCACACGTTAGCTGGGGAAAACCCAGCCGCTTGCTCGCGGCACAGCCGTGCTGGCCCCGGGGAGCGCCGTTACCAGGCTGCGGCGGCTGCGGCAGCCGCGGGCACACAAGCAGTGTGGTTTCCAGCAGCAGCAGGGACTGGTGCTGTCTCTGTGCCAGCCCATTTGTGTGGCTGCGGTGCCCCAGCACAGGGTCCCCAGGCACGGCCGCAGCGGTGGGCACTGCCTGCAGACGCGGGGCCAGGGCGGGGGTATGTCACCGGCCAAGAGTGGCCGGGGGCCCAGAGCTGGCAAGCAGGCGGCTTGGATCATGGGGGCTTGGAGGAGACAGGCCCAGCTCTCCCCTCGCCCAGGCTGGGCTCTCGCTGTCCCCCAGCAGTGCCGTGTCCCTGCAGAAGGTGAGGGTGGCTCTGCCCCAGCACGCGAATTGGCACCTGGGACAGTTCTGGGCAGCAGCTGGCAGTGCCAGGGGATTACTGTTAATAGCATTAGCATAGCGTTGATTTATGTGCTGTAATCGGGCATTCTGTGCCCGTCTCTGAGGGTCACCTCAAGCGCAGCCCATGTGTCCCGTTGGAAATGTGTATCCATCACCCCAGGCCGGCGGGAGTCAGGAGGGGGGGGGCTGCGGTGGCCTCTACCACCCCTGTGCCATCCATGTGCCACCCTGCCGCTTGCTCCCCCAGAACGTGTTTGAGAACAAGCCGTCCGTCCCCGAGTACAAAGTGGCCTCGGTGCAGAAGTCCCGCTTCATCCTGCTCCACTACAGCATCTTCAAGGCCCTCTGGGACTGGCTGATCCTGTTGGCCACCTTCTACGTGGCCATCACCGTCCCCTACAACGTCTGCTTCACGGGCACAGAGGACAGCCTCGCGGCCGCCCGCAGCACCATCGTCAGTGACATCGCTGTGGAGATGCTCTTCATCCTGGGTAGGTCCGTGCCCGGGGCCGAGCACCCACGTGGCGTGGGGGACACGGCTGGGTGAGGCAGGGATGAGGCCAGAGAAGCGGACCTGAGGGGTGATGGAAAGGGGAGCTGGCATCGCTTTGCCCCCGCTGCTGGCGCCGAGCACCCGGGAGTGGGACCCGGGTTGGCTGCGGACCCTGGCCCAGCTCCCCCGGCTGCGGCCCGGGCGGTGAGGGCTGGTCCTGCTCTCCCTGGGGCAGACATCATCCTGAATTTCCGGACGACGTACGTGAGCCAGTCGGGCCAGGTGGTGTACGACCCCCGCTCCATCTGCATCCATTATGTGGCCACCTGGTTCTTCGTGGATCTGATCGCTGCTCTGCCCTTCGATCTGCTCTACGTCTTCAACGTGACCGTGGTGAGTGTCACTTGCGCCGCGGGCAGGGGACAGTGGGAGGGTGGCCCTTTTCACAGGGATCCATCTGCTCCTCGCACGCCTGCCTGGGAGCGGCGCGGGCAGCAAGGGGAAGCAGCGATGGCAGCTATAGCGGGAAGCCTCCCACGCACCTTAATTTAACCAGAGGCTGCCACAAATGACAGTAACTGCCAAGGCACCGCTCCAGGAGCTGAAGGCAGGCGCCCGCCCTGCACCCAGCACCCAGCACCCAGCACCCAGCACCCAGCACCCAGCACCCAGCACGCCTTGCTCTGCCCGGGCTGCGGAGCAGCCCCACCTCTGGGTGCGCACACACCATTGCAGCGAGGGGCACTTGCCCGTTCTGGCAGGGGGTGGCCACGCGTGCGGGCACATGCCAGAGGCGAAGGCAGGTCCCAGCCTGAGCCTCCCCGGGCTCTCACAGTGCAGCGGGTGCGACGGGCTGCGCAAGTGTGACGCTGGCACCAGCCCCTTCCCATCCTCTGCTAATTGGGGCAGGGAGGGGAGGAGGGAGGCGAGTGCAGAGGCTGTAATTACGCTTATTGGAGGCAGAGCAGCGTGCAGGGAGGACAAGGGCACTTGGGGCTGGAACTGCCCCCCTGAGCCAAACGCAGCTCCGCTCGTGCCCCAGCGGTGCTGCCCGGCAGGAAAACAACCGTGGCGGTGGCAGGGGCCGTCGCTGCTGCCGCCTCTGCTGGGGCTGGGGGAGCCGGGGCACACGGGCAGCAGTGCCCTAGGAGGGGAGACCACAGTGCGAGGGCACAAGCAGCAGTTTCCTCCAAAATGCTGCCAAGGGACCGAGGTCTCAGGTCTGTGGCTGCCGGGATGGGCAGCCCCGGCAGGGATCCTCTGGGCAGCATGGAGCAGAGCTGAGCCTCCCAGGGAGTGGGTCTGTCCTGACCCACCTCGGTGGGATCTGACCCGGGCGTCTGCTCCGGCACAGCCGCTGCCCGGTGTCCCTGCCCAGCCCACGGCCCTGGGCTCCTGCGAGGTGCCCAGTGCAGCACTGGCAGGAGGCAAAGGACGAGACAGGAGCTTTGTGCGAGGTGGGAGGCCCTGGTGCGCTCGGCATCGCTGCGGTCCAAACCCACCTGCCTAAGCCAGGGCACCTCTGGCTCTCTCTGTCCAGGATCTCTGCAGGCAAGGCACAGCATCTTGCTGAGACTTCCCCTCGCAAATAGATTAGATCAGCTTTCTGCCAGCACAGCTTCACCAAACGCAGCCTCCGATAGCAAAGCCGCTGCTGCCTGCTTCCCCCTCCCGCGGGTCACCTCCCTCCCCTCTCCAGCACCCCAAATTTCCCAGGGTGATTCGGTGCCCTGGCAAGCTGTGACCCTAGCTGCCTGCTGGGCTGCTTGGGGACAAGCTCTTCCCTGCTGGCCCCGTAGCCCACAACCCTCCTGGCAGCTGTGGAGGTTGGCAAAGGGTCCCTGCCCCAGGAGGAGGTGGGGGGGGTCCCTTCCCACCCCTGCCTGCAGCTCCGCTGGGTTCACCCGCCTGCCCCGCTCCCCAGACCTCGCTGGTTCACCTGCTGAAGACAGTGCGGCTGCTGCGGCTGCTGCGGCTGCTGCAGAAGCTGGACCGCTACTCGCAGTACAGCGCCATGGTGCTCACCCTGCTCATGTCCATGTTCGCGCTGCTGGCCCACTGGATGGCATGCATCTGGTACGTCATCGGCCGCAAGGAGTTGGAGAGCAACGACCCCCAGACCTGGGACATCGGTGAGCGGGGCTGCCCACCTGCGGGGGCTGCGCGGGGCGGGGGCACGCTCAGGACGCCTGGCTGCTGTGTGCTGCGGGCAGGAGGCAGCGGGCAGAGGGCAGTCCCGCGGGACAAAGCGAGCCCAGGGCAGGGGTGGGAGCTGAGCACCAGGCCCCTCGGCGAGCACTAACCCCTGGCTGTGCTTGGCAGGCTGGCTGCACGAGCTGGGCAAGAGGCTGGAGGTTCCCTACATCAACAACTCCGTGGGGGGCCCCTCCATCCGCAGCGCCTACATCGCCTCCCTCTACTTCACCCTCAGCAGCCTGACCAGCGTGGGCTTCGGCAACGTCTGCGCCAACACCGATGCCGAGAAGATCTTCTCCATCTGCACCATGCTCATCGGGGGTGAGGCGGGGAGCGAGGCAGGGCTCGGAGGGCTTCACCTCCGGCTGGAGCAGTGGGTGCGGCAGGTACCCCGGCAGGACAGGGCACCGGGGGGAGGCGATGAATACGTGTGCCCTGTGGGACAGCCCTGGGGCTGGGGTTAGGGGAGAAGCCCCCCGTGCTGCACCCCTTGGCCCCGCGTTGCTGGTGGGGGCAGAGCCCAGACGCTGCCTGGGCCCCCGTACGCCGCAGCCCTCCACCCAGCCGGCCCCTCGGCGGGCCTGACGCTGCCCTCCCGGCCCCCAGCGCTGATGCACGCTGTCGTCTTCGGCAATGTCACGGCCATCATCCAGCGCATGTACTCCCGCCGCTCGCTCTACCACACCCGCATGAAGGACCTCAAGGACTTCATCCGCGTCCACCGCCTGCCCCAGCAGCTCAAGCAGAGGATGCTGGAGTACTTCCAGACCACCTGGTCGGTGAACAATGGCATCGATGCTAACGAGGTAGGAGCTGTTGGCCAGGCTGGGCCAGCCCCCTTCTGGCCCCCCGTCCTGCACCCAGTGTGGGGGCGATGGGGCTGGCAGGGCCGGCTATGAGAGAGAGAGAGAGAGTGCACGCCTGCGTGCACGCGCACGCGCGTGTCCGTGCTCAGATGTGCGCCTGTCCATGCTCTGTTGCCGGAGGGACCAGAGCTGGGTGCCAGGACTGGGGCAGATTCCTGCCAGCACGGGGAGTGGGCAGGCATGTGGAGCACAGGTAGCCCATCACCGTGGCCAGGGCTGTCCCCCGTTTGCCAGCCGGGACTGCTGGGCTCTGCGGAGGCAGCCGGGGCAGCTGAGCAGCAAGATGCTCTGCTCCAGCGGGGGTTCTGTCCCCTGGGGCTGGCAGGCTGCGGGGAAGGCTGCTCCCTGCCACCCGCACCCCAGCACCCCAGCCCCGCTCTCCCCAGCTGCTGCACGACTTCCCCGACGAGCTGCGCGCGGACGTGGCCATGCACCTCAACAAGGACATCCTGCAGCTGCCCGTCTTCGAGACGGCCAGCCGGGGCTGCCTCCGCTCCCTCTCGCTCCACATCAAGACCTCGTTCTGCGCCCCGGGGGAGTACCTGCTGCGCCAGGGCGACGCGCTGCAGGCCAACTACTTCGTCTGCTCCGGCTCCCTCGAGGTGCTGAAGGACAACATGGTCCTGGCCATCCTGGGTGAGGGCAGGCAGCACAGGCTCTCCCCCAGCCCCTTCTGCTGCCCGGCCGGGCGAGGGGCCTGGGGCTCGCACCGCTAGCCCACCCTGGTTCCCTCCTGCAGGCAAAGGGGATTTGATCGGGGCCGACCTGTGCAGCACGGACCAAGTGATCAAGACCAACGCGGACGTGAAGGCGCTGACCTACTGCGACCTGCAGTACATTGGGCTGCGGGGGCTCTGCGAGGTGCTGCAGCTCTACCCCGAGTACGCCAGCAAGTTCACGGCGGACATCCACCAGGACCTGACCTTCAACCTGCGGGAGGGCAGCGAGATGGAGGTGGGTGCGTGTCCTCCCTCGCAGGTCCCTTCCCGTCCTCGCGGCCCCGGAGACCGGAGCAGGGCTCTGCACGGCCATGGAAGGGGAGTTTGTCCGCTCCCTGCTCGTGGTCCCCAGACTCTGAGGCCGGGGCAGGGGCTGCGGCTGTGCCACCCCGGCCATCCAGGTACATCCCATCCCGGCTCCTCTCAGCTCTGCACAACCCGGGGAATTGGAAGCAAGAGCATTTGCAATGCAGGAGGCTGAGGGGGATGGAGGGCTTGGAAATGGGGGTGGAAGGGACTGGGGGGCACCGCGGGACAGCCAGCTGGGGCACGGCCCCCCCGGTGCACGGGAGGCAGTGCCGGGGGCTGCCAGGTTTAGTCATGCTGTGGACTCCGGCAGCCGGGGGGATGTTCTGCTGCAGAAATAGCTCTGCAGCGCTTTTCCTCCCCCGTCTCTGCTGCTGGCTCTGCTCCTCCAGAGCCTCTCCCCCCATACCCACCTCCCCCAGGCCCTGTAGAGGTGGAGCAGGAGGTCACTCGCTAGATCCCAAATAGCCCTACCGAAACCCAACATGTTCATGGCCCAGGAGAGGTAGAAATAAACCAAGGGTGGATGGATGCAAACGGAGCTTGCCAGGTCCTGCAGAAGCCCTGTGCAGCCTCCCCTGGCCAGCAGCACGTGCCCAGGGGAGCTGGTTTTCCGACGGCTGAGCCAGGGTTGGGAATTGGGGCGCAACCATGGTTCCAGCTCGGGACACGCAGGCTGAGGTCGGGCAGTTCACGGGTGTCATGACAGCAGCAGAGGAAGGAGAGTGGGCAAGGGGCTGCGGAGGCCAGTGCTGGGGCTGACGGGGCTGATGCATGGTGCCGGAGGTGGTTTGGCTGTGCTGGAGGGCACCGAGAGGCCGGGGGAGCTGCGTGCTGAGGCGGGGAATGGGTGGGCGCGTGCCCGGCACTGTGTCTGCCTGCGGCCGGTCCCCATGGAGCTGTGTGGGGGTCCTGCGTGCCGCTGAGCCAGCGCCGTCTGCTCTCCCCACAGGGGCTCTGCCGCTACTCCCGGTCCCCGCGGCTGTCGCAGGCACCGCAGGTTTGTGCTGGGCTGCAGGCGGGTCGGGGGGAGGATGGGGCAGGGGTGGCCGTGCCCAGCTTTGGCACCTGCGCGGGCACCAGCCCCGACCTCCCCCCTGCGCCCACCCGCAGCCTCGTCTGGAGAGCGGTGCCGCCCCGGAGAAGCCCCTTCCCTCCATCCTCGAGGACGAGGAGGAGCCCGACGACATCTTCCAGCACTCACCCACCACCATCACCCGCCGCAAGCTGCTGCTGCCCCAGCGGAGCAGCCCGGTGCGCCGCGGCTCCCTGAGCAGCCTCCTGGGCGATGAGCTGTGCCAGATCTCAGCCCTGCAGCGCAACTGCCGCTCCCCAGCCCGCTGCAGCCGGGGCCGCAGCCCCTCTCCGCAGTGCCGGAGAGACGCCCGGCTCCTGGATCGGGAGGGTGGCGCGGGCAGGAGGCCGGCCAAGCTCCTCATCCCCTCCCTGCACGCCTACGGCCCCCCGGATCTCAGCCCCAGGTAAGGCTGGGACATGCCGGTGGCTTGTCTCGCTGCTGCGTGTTTGTGCTGGCCGGGCTGCGTGGGGCCCTGGGGAGGCCACTGGGAATGGTGGCAGAGGGGTGAGGGGGTGACGAAGGCCAGCCCTCACCCCCTCCCTGCCCTAGAGTTGTGGATGGGATTGAAGACAACGGGGGGACATCAGAGCCACAAACCTTCTGCTTCAACGTGGACCCCCCGCTGCAGAGCGCAGCGAGGCACTCCCCCACGTCAGGTACCTCTGGCAGTGCCCGGCAAGGCCGGGGGCGCTGGCTGTGGGGCTGGGGGGCTCGGGGAGCCCTCCGCCACCGGCCGTGTCTTCCCTGGCAGGGACCGACGCAGGCAGCCCAGCCCTGGCGATGGAGGCGGAGGAGATAAAGCAGAACATCAGGAGGCTCAACCAGGAGGTGCGGCAGGGGCTGGGGCCGGGAGTGCGTCCCTGAAAGCACCGGGGGCGATCGGCCGGGGGCATCCGCAGGGGCTCACCGCTCTCCTTCCCCTTCCAGATCAACCACCTCAACCAGGAGGTTTCCCACCTCAGCCGGGAGCTGCAGCGCATGATGGAGCTGCTCCAGGGCCGCCTGGGTGCCCCGCAGCCCCCCACCTGCCCCTACCGCCTGCCTGCCACTGCCTCGACACCCCCCCGGCCCTCACCACCCTCCGCCTCGGGGCCCCCCGCGCCCCTGCCCGCGCCCCCCAGCTCCCGCAGCTCCCCCTCCGCCAGCCCCCGGGCCAAACGCTGCCCCGTCCGCAGCTGCTCGGCCCACGCCGCCGCCAGCCCCCCCATGCACCCCTGGGTGGGTGCTGAGGGGCCGTGCCTGCCACGGGGGGACACCCCCAGCCCTGACCCCCGCCAGGCCTCGGACTCGCAGCCCCTCTCGCTGCCGCCCCGCTCTGCCCACTCCTTCCCCGGCTGCTCGGCCGGCGGTCAGCCCCGTGCCCACCCGCAGCCCCGCGCCAGCTCCACCAGCTCCCACTGACCCCGCGGGCACCGGGGTGGCGGCGGGGGGCCCTCGCCCTGGGGGGCCCTCGCCCTGGGAGACCCTCGCCCGCCACCCCGCTCTGCCCTCCTCGCTGCCCGGGACACGCCAGCTCCGGCCTCGCCCCGGTCACCGCCTCCGCCCGCCCGAGCCCCCGGGAGGCGGCCGTGGGTCAGCGGCGGGGGCACCCCGCACCCACCGCCCCGCTCCCGCGGGGGCCCCAGGCTGCAGCGCTCGCCCGGCCCGACACCAGCAGGGATTTTGATACGATTTTATACTCTTCGCCCGCGGGGTCTTTTTTACAGCCAGGCCAGGCCCGGCAGCCCCTCCCGGGACCCCCGTGCCCGGGGCCGTGGGACGGGGCTGGGCAGCGCTGGGAGGGGCTGCCGGCGGATTTTGTGCGCGGGCCGGTTCGGAGGCTGGGGGGTGTCTCCGGGGGTGCCCCGGGGAGTCTCGGGGGGTGCCCCGGGGGGCACGGCGCCTCCCCCGCGGCTGCCGGCTGTAGTTTATGTTGTTGCCCCCGCCCCAACGGGAAATAAAGGCTCTATTTTTCCCTGGGGGGCTCGGGGAGCCCTCCGCCACCGGCCGTGTCTTCCCTGGCAGGGACCGACGCAGGCAGCCCAGCCCTGGCGATGGAGGCGGAGGAGATAAAGCAGAACATCAGGAGGCTCAACCAGGAGGTGCGGCAGGGGCTGGGGCCGGGAGTGCGTCCCTGAAAGCACCGGGGGCGATCGGCCGGGGGCATCCGCAGGGGCTCACCGCTCTCCTTCCCCTTCCAGATCAACCACCTCAACCAGGAGGTTTCCCACCTCAGCCGGGAGCTGCAGCGCATGATGGAGCTGCTCCAGGGCCGCCTGGGTGCCCCGCAGCCCCCCACCTGCCCNCTCCCATCGCCCCCCGCGACGGGCGCGCCCTGACGTCACGCCGCCCGGCTCACGTGAGGCGCTGCGTCCGCGAGGGGGCGGAGCCCCTGCGGGGCGGGGCGCCGCTGATTGGCAGGTGCCGCTGCCTGTGGCCGGCGGGCTGGGAGCGGAAGGGGTGGGCGGATCCGGAAGCGGAACGGGTAAAGGCGGAAGTGAGGGCCGGGGCCTGCGAGACTCACCTGCGGCGGGGGGAGCGGCGCTCCGGGCGGTGAGTGGGGCCGGGGGCGGCGGGGCCGCTCGTCCCACTCCGGCCGGGCCGGTTCGGTTCCGCCGCGGTTCCGCCGCGGCGCGGCCCGCGGGGGCTCCGGGCAGGCGGGGCCCGGCCCGGTGCGGCTCGGTGCCGAGCCCTGCCCTGCCCCGGGCGGTG
>VZTQ01011454.1:33078-83652 GCA_013400755.1 Pelecanoides urinatrix
GGGCCCGTGCGCCGCAGCCCCGGCTCCCCGGGAGCCCGCCCGGCCGGGGAGGCAGCCGGGCGGCGCCGCTCCGGGGGCCCCGCGGTGGGAGCAGGGCGGGGGCTCGGGGGCGCCGTTCTGCCGGGCGGGGCGAGGCCGCCGCGTCCTGGCTGCGCCGTCGGGATGGGCGAGCTGGGGTCTGGAGCGAGCCGGGCAGCTCCGGCCTTCCAGGCTGCCCGAAATAAACCTCCCCTCGCCGGGTCCTGGGCGAGCCGGTCCCGCTGGGTGTCCTGGCGAGGCGGGAGAGCGGCGCTGCCGCGGCGCTCCGGCCCGGCGGAGCGCGGCACCGATCCCGTGGTGAGCCGTAGCCAGGGGAGGGGGCTGTGCTGGTCGGAGGGACCAACACGTCGAAGGTGGCGGCCTCAAACTGGAGGAGAATGTCGTGCCTGCGTTGCGGAGTCTCCGGTGTGTCACTGCTCCGGGCTTCCCTTCACCAGTGGGAGAGGCTCGGCAGCCAGAGCGAGCGCCTGCCCTCGGTGTGCTGGGTCTGCCTGACGGCTGTTTCCCAACTCCTTTGTCTCTCTTGTAGCCCTGTCTCGTAGCGATGACTGTGAAAAGTTAAATGGAATCTGGGGAAGGTGTGGCACCCGTGAGGATAGAAGTGGTGCAGTGTTTTGTTGTAGCTAGCCAACTGCTGAGGTGGGAACAGAAACTCTAGAAGTCTGAAAGCCTGGCCAGGTTCCTGAGTAGAGAGCTGCCTAAATGAAGGATGTGACTTTATCTGCTGAAAATAGGTGCTAGTGGAATGGACACTCTTCTGTATTGCTGCTGGTGACAAACACAGCCCCTGCGCCCCCTCCGAGGGGCATTTGTGAAGCAAAATATGTGGTGCTGCAGGCTCTCGAGGAACTGAACTGCAAGGAAGTTTTGAAGCTTATCTGGAAGGAGACCCAGATGTGCTGAGATGGACGGCCATCCTCCGATCTTTGGTAGGAGAGGCCGCTGCATGTAAGCTGAGAGCGTAGTCGGTATGTGATCCTGCAAAGGCTAACAGTGCAGATGTAGGTGTGAGCAACAGGTTTGTAGTGCTAAATCCTGTGAAGGCTGCTTGAACCTTATCCCTGGTAATGCTCAAGGTGCTGCTGGAGCTCCTGGGGCTGGGTGGGAGCCGTGAGGAGCTGTGACAGTCGTAGCTGCTTTCTGCTAACTGTGACTCTCGCTGTAAACTGGTCTGCCAGCGAGACCAAATACAGTGTTGACCCGATCTCGGCTGACCTTTAGCTTGTTGCTTTTGTACGTGGCTGTTGGAGTTCTGACCTTGACTGTTTCCCAGCATGTAAGGAAATCGGAGGGAAGCGAGTTTGCCGAGGTACTATTTTAAGTCTTATGTGGAACAACTTGCGTCTACTATTCTTAGCTTTTTGTGTGGTGGGTCAACACATATTTGAGCTGCCCTGCTTATAGCATGACATCAATTCTGCTTTGCACTAAGTTAGGATGCCTGAGCCTACTCTGAAAGCAGGACTCTGAAGCTTAGTTGAGACCAAAAAAAGATACTTCTGATTCATATGGGCCTGACGTACCATCCTGTCTGAGTGAACTTTCTTGGAATACCCCATAAATATTTACTACTGCCTTGATTCTGAGAGTCTTACCTTTTCTGCAGCATAACTGGATAATAAGGTGAAAGAACTGTGACTGAAAAGAACTGACTGAAGAATTCGGAACAGCACGTGTAAGCAGCTACAAGACAACGTTGGTCTTGATGCGTTCTTGGAGTGAGGAGAGCAGATAAAGCACAAGTCTATGTGGACCTCTAAGGTTAAGAAAAGCAATGCTTAGATTTCAGCACTGAGCCTCAGTTACTGAACCTCAGACTTCTGAGTCTCAACAGTATGCCTGAGCAGTCACTACTTTCATAGCAAAAATCTACCTCTAGAGGCAATCTTTCTCTCTAAGATACTATAGGCTGATTTAGACTACATTTGTTTTAAGATAGTGCCAGGCAGCATAGGTTCCTCGAGGCTGTTTAAGTAGGTGCTGATACCCCTTCAGGTGAGGGAGCAACACAGGCAAGATGAAATGGGACACCTGAAGAAGGATTTAAGTTACTAGAGAGCAGTAAGGGGAAGGCTAGCTTGATGTGTGGATATGAGTATAGTAAAATAAAACATTTGTCTAGTTTTACTATGAACAGAGTTGGGTTTAGGTCCCTTTGCTTTGCTTTACTAGTGAAACCAATAATGGATTGGGCAGTGTCTGAAACAAAACTGTCTGGTAACATATTCATACTTTATGTGCTTGGCCAAACTTAACTGTAGTGATGAGAAGTGGAATTATCTCCATCACAGCAAATTTCTTCTGCATCTAAAGAGGGATTGGCTCTAGAATTGCTCTAGGCTCTGCTTGTCATCTTGATCCTAACTTAAACTGCTGCATGTTTAGTGGATAGGTGGTCATGGCATCTCCCTGAAAAAGGAGGGGGAAAGAATGCCAAGTACTTTCAGACTCGGGAAATGAAATGGAAACGCTTCTAATGAAGTGGGTGTAGCCCAAAGTATTTCGGTCAGCATACTTAGAAGAGGGTAGAATGTAGAAACGGTGGAGTCAGCTGTTTTCTTCCCTTGGGGTATGAAGTTTGAAGTCCTCTTATGCAAGTTCTGTTAAGTCGTCAGAGTAACACTGAAGACACTCCAAATGCTAGCCAGAAACAATGAACCTTCCTGGAAGTGACAGTATTGGGGAAGAGTAAAGCTTCATCTAAATGCTAAAAGGAAGGCTTTCCTCCCCTGGAGCACAGGAATGAACTGCTGGAGTGGTTCTACGTAAACAGATAAGAAAACGCTGGGTTTTGTGTTTGCTTTTATTTGGTAGAGCTCCAAATAAGGAGCTGCTAGAGGCAAGAGATCTTTGTGCAGTCTGGAAAAGATATTATGAAGGTCACTGACTGTTTTTTGCAGTGAAGATGGCAATTTTCTGCTTTGCATTGTTAATGATCTTGCCTTCTTGTTCACAGAATAGTAGGTGCTATCTAAAGGCACATGTTGCTGGACTTCTGGGGAAAAAAAAGCTGTGTCTTTTGAGGGCGTGCTGAGCAGTGGACAATATCAAGAACAGGAGTTAAAAGAACTTTGCCTGCAGAATTTAAAATTGATGCTTTTGTTCAATTCATAGTTGGTCCAGACTGCACTCATGAGTTACAGCCTCATCTTCTGTGAAATTGGACTAAGTGCGTGCAGTATCAAGGATAACTAAAAGTAGGTAAGACCTCCAAGAGGGAGGTAATGTGGGGACAGGGAATATGGAGGCTCTGCTCCCTACAACTAGTGAGCTTATTGAAAATGAAGGTGATGCAGAACTCTACCACAGAAGTCTTTTGATGCTATTCGTGCCCTGATAACACTTGGTAGAAAGCTGCCACTGCTCACTCAGCTCTTTTTAAAGCAATCTTTGCAAGTGTATTGTCCCCATAGCTTAGCTGATTAGAGCTTGACTGCAGCAGTGCTGAAAGCTTGCATTCATGGGTCTTCCATCGCTCGGATCGGGGTGAGTTCACTTGCTATTGTGTCAGCGCAACTGGGGGTTCGGTGGCCTGATTACAATGTGAGTTCTAGCGTTATCCCTGTTGATTTCCTGATACACGAGGACCGGGCAGAAGCACTATACCTCAGCCTGCCCTCACCACATGTTTCGCTGTTCAGCTATGGTTATCTAATAGGACACTAACTGCAGTTTTAAAAGCAATTAGTCATGCTATTCTGCAGAATTACAACTCCCATTGGATTAAGCGTGGAACTTCCTTGTGCTGCCAGCGTGACCAACATGGTAATAACTCTTGTTGCTGATACCTATTCAACTCTTGAGTATAAAAAAATGTAGCTCCAAGGTAGTGTCAGTAAGTGTAATGTCTTTTTACCTCATGAGGCGTTTTCAAGAATTCCTGGTAAAGGATAACCACTTAAACCTAGGAAACCCTTCTGAGGGGATGTGTATGGGGTTAAACTGGCTAGAAGGCAGCTTGAGGGAGCTTCGTAACTCCCTCTGACCCCGAAGCACTGCACTTCCTGACTCAGTCATGCAGGCTGTGATCTTTGCCTCATCTTCCAAAGTCAGATCAGCTTTGTAGAATGCACGGGTGTTCCTGGCTTTATAGTTTCTTAACAGTTTTAGAGCTGACTTGCCTAGTTCAAGCAGATGACATCTAGCAAATGAGACTTAGTCTCAAACTGAGCAGTAGCTTTCTGTATATAACAATGTGTTCTGAGTTGGTCTGAGCTTCAGATGCACTTGTCCAAGTACAGTGCTGTTCAGATCGCATCTTCAGTCTGACCACTTGTGCTCTGCACTGAGCAGCAGCCTGGCGTAGGACCTCATGCGCGAGGCCTTGAGTAGCAGAAACTTGGCCTTCATCACAGTTTCTTCTCTTGGGTTTGTCTTGCCTTAAAGGCTTTAGACATGACCGAAGGAAGGTGGCTCCATTTCACTGTGCTTGGCAACTGTCCTTCACGAGACCAGGCTTCAGCTCGCAGAGTGAAGCTATGGGAAGGCCTCTTCTGCTGGCTTTGCCTGGGCTGCCCAGCTGGGCGTAGCTGCATGTTGCACTGTCCTGCTAGCTCAGCTGCACGTAGCCTCTGCGCTGGAGTGAGTGGTAACTGCAGGGTAGTGGCCTTGAAACCTCTGATAGAATTGTTTTTGAAAAGCTGCTTTGAAAAACAGCTGGCTGCTGGGGTGCTTTGGAGGCCATGGCTCTGCAGATGTCAGAAACAGATGCACGTATTAAAAGCATGAAAAGGAGCTGGTATTACAGATTCTAGTATGCTTGTTCAGGACTGTAGCTACCAACAAAAAGTAATTTAACTTTTTGCTGATGTAAATCCTATTTACCTCTAAATTAAATTGTGAATGCCCAAGTCTTTAGGAGGCTTGGGCACAAGACTCTACAGAGAGGTTGTGACTTTAACTTATGATAGTTAACGGTAAAAAACATAGGTAATCATGGGAGTACTTCTGAAACTGCTGTCTGGGCTGATTTAGGTCTGTGAATCTACATTTTAAGGCTGTGGCGCAGCTCCTGACAACTGCAATAACTAGTTCCCCAATTTAGAGCTGTTACTGAAGCTCCAGATTATAGCCTTACTGATCAAGAGACTAAGTGCTACTTGTTTGTGGAGGGAAGTGCACGTTGTCTGGAGAAGGGTGAAGTATTAAAACTGATCAGTTTATGGGGCTGAGGGACTGAGGTCTGTACTTGCAAGTCTGTTTCCTGGTTCATCTCACTGGTAAGAGCTGGATCTGTTCCTCCTTCCCCTGCAGTGTGGACCCTACTGCAGTAAGGCTTTTGAAGTTGGTTCTTATGAATCGTATTAATGTGTTGGAAAATCAGGCTGACACTCCATGCTACACTAATCCGGGCTGGTGGAGTCTGTGTTGTTCTGGTGGGTCCCACACTTGCTGCTCGTCCTGCGCCTGGAAGTTGCTTGTGAACCTGGGTCCTAAAGCCGACTTGCCAGTTCTGGGTGGGAGCAAGGTAGCACGAGCTTCCTGCTAGCCGTGGCTAGCTGCCCATTCAGCGTTAGGTGCAGCAAAACCACTCTAACTTCAGGGGTTGCTTTGCCAAGAAATTCATGTAACGCTGTCAGCTATTTAACAAGATAAATACTTCACTAGGGCTTTTGTCTTGAGTATTTTGATTCTAAGCCAACAAATCCCTGTGAAATGGTTTCTTGCATAGCTGAGAGCAGAAGCAGTGCCCTTGGGTAACTAGATTCTTCAGGACTGGGTTTCTAAATATTGCCAGCTTTCAGAGTAGTCCTCGCTACTGGGTGAACGCAGGGCAAAAAAATACCAGTTTCTGAACATCTGACACCTTAAACTAGGAGCTTCCCTGCGATAGGGAGTCTTGTGAAGCAATTGTCTCATGCAGGGGTTAACATGGGGATGTGATAGTAATTGCACTGTGGAGATTGGGGTTCTTGTACTGGGCTGGTTCATTTAAAATGAGCTCTTGTGCTATTCTCGAGCATCTTAACAGCTCTGGAGAACCTTGCTCTTGGATAGACTGGGAATGCAGTAGTGCTGGCATGCGCTTTCTCATGTGGGGCATTCAGATTCTTGAATTCAATATTCATGGACGTGTACAAGTCCCTACAACAAATCCTGGCAAACAGGTGAGGTGTTGAGAGGAGCATAAACTGCAGAAGTGATAGACCTTGAGTTCTTGGTGGTTGGACAGCATAAGGCATTGAAACTTGTCTTTGATCTCAAAGCAAACAAGAGAATGTTCCAAGTGTTTACAATAAAAAAGTTGGTACTTTTGCCTGTGTGGTGCAGAGCTCCTGCATGTGCTTCGGTAAGCAGGAGGCAGGTAGGGCAAGCAAACAAAGCAGCACGTCCCTTTTTGTGGATCTTGTGACATCACAAGCTGCTGAGTTTCACTAGTTACAAGAAGCTAGTAGGAAGATTAATACTTGTTAATCTTGATTACAAGAGTACCCTGTCTTTCTCGTGGTCTTGACTTCTTGGATTAGTATGACAAGCTGCAACTTCAGCTGCTTTCACTTGTCTGCACAGTATTGCTGTAGTTTGGTCTGACTGACCCATGGCTTGAGTGGGCATGCGTGCCCAATCCACTCTGGAAGAGGGGATGAACAGCCCTCCTGAGCATCAGAAATGGCTTCATACAGCATGAAGCACTCTTTCTCAAACTGATAATCACTGATCAGTGTGGGCTGATCTAGCACAGATCCAGGCTGTGTAGTTTAGCTGGTTGTTACTTCTGTGTTCAGCAGAGTGGAGTTCTGTTTCTGACAGGAATGTAGAAATCATCAAAGATGCTGGCATTAGCAAAAAGTGCTAAAGTCTGTCTACAGCTTTGGTAGTCGCTCACTTCAATTATTTGGTCTTCCTGTGAACGTTGGCAGAAATACCAAGCTGGTCATTCTGATCTCGTGTATGTTCTTAGCCTGAGACCCTTACTGAGATGGCTGCAGTTAGGGTCATCTGAACTGCATAAGTTCCATCCAAACATCCTAAAGAGCTGGCAGCTTCTCAGGTGAACACAAAGTCATATAATCCTGCAGCCAAACTTCAAACCATCTTTAGATGATGATCAGGTTCTCCATAATTAAAGTGGTCACAGGCTCTAGCTGCTTGACTCCTTGCTCTGATCAGTAGCTTGCCATGATGAGTTGGACATACAGACATGTTTGCTTAATTCCGTTTGAGTTCATGTAGCACAACCAGGTGGCAAAATGAATTGAGATCTGTGAAATATAGGTCACGTGAAGACTTGAGGATGTCAACAGGCTTGTTTCCTTGTTTTGCTCTGGGAATCACCCCTATCATATTTCAGGAGGTCATAACTGAGTAGAGGCATGATTCACGTGGCATTTAATGTGCAGAATGTTAGTCTGAAACAGCGACAGAGCTTGCATATTGCTGATAGACTGCCCTGGTAAATGAATACAAGGTTAAACAAGCAAAAGCTGTTCCCTTGCAAACTCTGATTAGAGGAGAAACTCTAAAAGGTGAAAACATTTTTATGCTGGTAGAGATGTAGAGCTGCTGATGTGCCTCTTGAACCTGGTGGTAACCAAGCTGCTCCTGGCCAGAGCTGCAAAATGCTGCTTCCTCACTGTCCAGCAAAACAAATTGCTAATTTGCTTCCTATCAAGCTTTCTCATTCTGTCAAAACAGAGTTTGTCCTTTCTCAGAAGAGGAGGTGGGGGTCCTGACAGTGTTACTAACCTTTGCAAGGACCTAGCTCTGAATTGCAATTTCTTCACTGACTTAACCCAAGACTGGACAGGCCACTCAAAGCAATGGCTTCTTCACAGCTCAGGCTTCTGAAACGTCTCACTGCATTGAGAAGTTACTCCTCATGGCTTCTTTCCTACCTGCTAGCTTCAGCGAACGGTACTGGCTTAACAGTGGGTTTCTGACTTCCCTCCTGCTCAAAACAATTCGAGGTTGAGTGTCTCTGTAGGTCAGAGTATGCTCGAGTGCTTTTGTGTTTTGAAAGCTGAAGAGGTTCTCCAGCTGATGACACGAATGGGCTATCCCTCCAGATGAGCTCTGGGACTGAAATGGCTGTAGGTTTCCTATCAAACTATGGAACTGAGTTGCAACTTGAGACACAGTTAAAGAAGCCTCACAGCAGTCACAGCTGGACAGGCTTTGCTCTGGAAAGCAGGTATCTGAAACTCTTTGGTAAGCCTCTCGAGGCAGGCCTGAGCCTTGCTCACGGGACACGGTGCTCCAGGTCAGACCCATTTCACCTTGCTTTAAGCTTCTTATTCATAGGAATCTGGTATTTGCTGGGTAAATGCTGGATGTACTCGGAGCATACCCAGAGTTTCCTTGAGGGTATACTCGGAACAAGGAGAGACTGGCTTTTGGGGAATTTTTTTGCAGTTGTCTCTGTCAGAGAGAGGCTTGGGTTATGAGAGTTGAAAGGAAAGTGGTGATACAGAGCAGATGCAATCAGTTGTAGCATTTATCATTGACAGGAAGTGGGAGTTGTGATGAGAACAGGAAATATGCCTAAATCTGTATAACTGCACTTTGAAAGTGCTCCTGTTCTCTGCTGCATGCAGTTGAGAAATGGTTAGGCACTGAGACTTCACTTGTGGTTAACTATGGATGTAAAACAGCTTGTCTTGCTGCTCTTGCCACAGCCTTGTGCTTCTGCATAACTCTAGAGATTCGATGCTGTTGAATTGAGTGCTGGGGAGATGGGATGGCAGTTCTGATCATGGGTGATGCTACCTGTTTGTGCTGTTCAGCACAGCTGGATTTGAACAGTCTTCTCATGAAGAATGTGGCCAGTAGCCTGATGACCTGGAATGATGTGGGATAAGGGCAATGAGGCAGCTGGGACAGGGTGTGGGAAGCATTAGGTGTTGCCTCTGCATTTGGATCAAGCTGTCGAGACTCTGGTGGTAAGTGCCCGTTTGCAGCAGGGATGGGGAGTAGTTGCTTTCAGTCTAGAATACACAGCCTGTGCCCAGAGAGTGGCTGCTACCAAACGACTTCCCTCCCTGTGGCAGGCTGCTCGCGTAGCCATTCAAAGGCCTTCTTCAGGACTGCTCTAAGATGCAGCATTTAATGGCTCGGTGTGAGTGCTGCTAGACCAACAGACTGAATATAGAAACTCCGTTTGTCTGAACGCCTTGTGATCTGAAGGACTGACGCACAGGACTGCTTCCCGTAATGGCCTATGTGGGGCACTTGAACCTCTCTGTATTGCATTGGTAGTCTGAAGTTGCTAGTGTGTGAACTCGGGAGAAGAGGAAGGAGCTAAAGGTAAACCTCAGTTACCTCCATGAACTGAGTAATTGTTTTAATATACAAAGCTCTAATAACACCAATTGGTGTGCTGGCTGTTCTTTACTTGCCTCACCCTAGCAAGGTGTGTCTGACGTCTACACATAATGGAAGTGCTGGAGGGCCCGCTGGTGGGGAGGAAAGCTTGTGTTACCAATATCCCTTCTCCAAGGAGGCTCGGAAGACTCGAGATCCTGCCGAAGGAGCTGCTGACTGATAGACACTGCCCGATAGTGCTGTGGTGCATGCAGTTGAAAACTTTCCACTGTGGGAAGGAATCACTGCCTGCCTGCGCTGATGGTGGCTGCAGATCAAACCCACCCTCTAGAACTGGTACGGCTGGTCCATGAGTGTGTCACTAACTCTGACCTCCTCTTCCAGTTGCAGCCTGCCTCCAGGTGGATCCCCAGTGCAGAACCTGCAGCATCCTTAACTCTCGGCACTCCTGCACTAGGCCACGATGGCAGGTCGAGGTGGAGCTGCTCGACCGAATGGACCAGCCGCTGGAAACAAAATCTGCCAGTTTAAACTTGTTCTCTTGGGAGAGTCGGCAGTGGGGAAGTCCAGCCTTGTTCTGCGCTTCGTGAAGGGGCAGTTCCACGAGTACCAGGAGAGCACGATTGGAGGTGAGTGCCCACTCCAAATGCCTATGGCTAGAAGGTGCTGGCCTCTCTAATGCAGTCCAGGGGTATCAGAAGTATTAATGGCTATTTCAATCCAGTCTGGGGTTTTTGCTATAAATAGTCAAGCGGCTAACGCTTTAACTCTTGGTTTACAACTTGTTGGTGTGAAGATCAGCGCAGCAGAGAATAATGCTATGGCAACCATGCGCTCTGCCTCTAAGGCGTCTTCACTTCCAGTGCTTGAATTCCTGCTTCTAATTACAACTGAGGCCTTCAGCTTGGTTTATAGCCCTTAATTATGTTTTCAGACCATGACCTGGGATTTTGAGGTTGTTTCTAGCCTGATACTGTTAACTACTTCCACAGCTCTTTCAGGTCTAGTATCTATAGCTTGAAATCATTAGCATGGTGTCATGTATCAAAGGTCGGTTGGCACCTGGGTCTCTGGGCAGTAATATTAGGAGGTGTGTACTAAGAAAAGGCTTGATTTGTCCCTATAGTAACCCGTGCAGGGAGTAAGTATAGCTGTAAGTATAGCTTATGGGCAAGCAGGGCTTAATGCTCTGCTGCAGAGGGCCATGGGGGCACTCTGCTCTTCTGCTTCAGTCTGTATCCAAGGCTGGTTGCCTTTATCCTACTTGTAACGCATGGTATGATACTTGCTGGAACAAGAAAATAACCAGTTACTAAATTGGGGAGTACAGTGTCACTGGGTGACTTAGTGCTTTGGCACTGTTTGCTCTCCAAAGCTAATCCCGGTGATGCTGCAGCTGTACTGTGTGATCTGAGAGAGGAGCCTGGGGAAGGGACCGACAGCGCTGCTGTTCCAGGGGCTGTCTGCTGCCCGGGCTCTCGGGGCCACCTCCCTGTTGGCTGCCTGGTGGCTCGTGGGTTCCTGTGTGCAAGGGGCTTGGTACAGCAGAGCTGCGGCTTCCACAAGTGGCACCGCACTGGCCTCCATCTGGGGCTTCTGCTCACTCCCCTGCAAAAGCAGAACTGCTCCAAGCTCCTGGCTCTTGCTGCAGGGGCTCTCCAGCTGGATGTAAGGCAAACATACACCTTCTCTTTCAGCTGCCTTCCTAACACAGACAGTCTGTCTGGATGACACAACGGTGAAGTTTGAAATATGGGATACGGCAGGACAAGAGCGGTATCACAGCCTGGCACCGATGTATTACCGAGGTGCCCAGGCAGCCATTGTTGTCTACGACATCACTAACACAGTGAGTAACGCGTAGGGCTGCCAGTGTTTACTGGGGAGGAGGCGTCTGCGCTTGCAGCTGACGCTTCTCAGCTCCCTGGGAGAGTGTCTGGGTTCAGAGTCCCTGCAGATGCCTGCCTGCAGGTACTGAGTTTCTTGGAAACTGCTAATGGCCGCTTCCTTAGTTCTGACCAAGGCTGTCTAAGCTGATAAAGGAACCTGCTACAAAGTGCTGTAGAGGCAGAACACTTCTTACAGGAAAGACTTGTTCTAATCATATCTTCACTGTGGATTAATAAGGGGCTGCCCTTCCTGACTGCTGCCTCCTGTTTGCTTCCAGGACACATTTGTACGAGCCAAGAACTGGGTGAAAGAGTTGCAGAGGCAGGCTAGCCCCAATATTGTAATTGCACTAGCAGGAAACAAGGCAGACCTTGCTACCAAGAGAGCTGTGGACTTCCAGGTGAGTGGGAATCCAGATCAGTTGTTACCTGAGCAAGTTAGAAAGCAGCTTTTTGCTTAAGTGGGGGAGATGGTGACTGTGTGCAAAATGCTTTGAGGGAGAGCAGAAGTCAAGATTTATGCTGCTGAGGACCCCAGGGTGCCACTCAAAGGGAATTGTAGCCTGCCTTTCCCATGCAGTCCTTTCGCAGCACTCGTAGCTCTTGTCTTAACAATTATGATGAATGTGAAGAATAAGGCCCACAGAGCACAAGCTTCTGTCTTCAGTCTCTTCTGGTGCCTTACTCATCTGGGGCTGTCTTCAGCAGATGAAACAGCGTCTTTTAGATACAAGACACATGAAGAATCATTCCCAGCTTGTTCTCTACTCTTCACAGCTCTTGCCTTGTCTAAGGCAGACTTTCAAGGAGAAGCTCTTATCTCAGACCTCTGCACGGGATTGCTTGTGGTGCATTTACAGTGTGTATTGCTCTCCCAGCTAACCAAAGTACAAGGTGTTGTGCTGCTCGGGACATGCTCATTTAGCTCACAAACAGTCTGTGCTGCTGTACCCAAGCTCGGCTTGGGACACCAGCCATGCAGGGTGGTCAGCGGTGCGTGTCTGCCAGCTGTCCTGGCCAGCAGGGTCAGGGGACAGGTGGAATGTCTCGCCTGGGGTGGGACAGGGTTTCTTCGGCGTTTAGTTTGCCAACAAGTGAAGCGTGTGAAGCCTGCTTGGGCCTCCTCTTGGCAGGATGCCTTTACCTCTCTAATGTGATTGTTTGTAGGATGCACAAACATACGCAGATGACAACAGCTTGCTGTTCATGGAGACGTCGGCAAAGACAGCGATGAATGTGAACGAAATCTTCATGGCAATAGGTAACAGCTTGTGAGCAGAAGGTTGGCTGGAGTAGCTCTGAGCACCAGCGGTGCAGCCTGCTGGAAACCATGGGTCAGCCAGGGTCTGAAGGCTCTTGCTGGAGTAGATGACCAGTTCGCTATACTTTTGTGAACAATCACTCCCTGAGTGTTTGGAGCCTTTGCCTTGCAAAGCCTGTTCCCTCTCTCCCTTTATCTGGGGGAGTAAGGAGGGAGCAGGACTGGTGACAGCCAGAACTAGAAGTGGGTTTGTTTGCTGTATGTGTGCTGCTAGCAGTGTCCGGTCCCAGACTCCTTAAGAGGTGAGGGCTTGGGCCGGAGCAGGGCTGAGCCCAGCCTGTGGTTTGCAGTGGGGAGGAGGTTGGCCTCTGTAGAGGAGCCTACTAATGTCTTGTTTCTTTCTAGCCAAGAAACTGCCAAAAAATGAACCCCAGAATGCTCCTGGTGGCCCAGGTAGGAATCGGGTGGTTGACCTTCAGGAGAGCAGTCAGCCTAGCAGGAGCCAGTGCTGCAGCAATTGAGCAGCCGTTCCCGCCTGACGGAGCCCTCGAATGACGTGACTGGAATCCACGCTAACAATCGCACTTACCGTAGAGCGGCTGCTGCCGGTGGCTGCTGTGATTTCTCCATCCCTTTCTGATCATAGGCTGGAGGGAGTTCTTCCACCTGCACCTTTCTGTACAAATACTAATTCAATTCTAAGTCTTAAGTCACTTTTTTAATATATGAACTTCTGCTCTTCCCTCTTCCTGGTGGTGGTGGATGCATGACCTGGTGTCTGCCCAGCCAGCTCATCCCTTCCCACGGGTGAGGGCCAGCAGCACCCAGGTCCCACAGTACTGTAGTTCACTATTGGAAACAAAGGGATATTGAGACTAGACAACCTTGTTTAAAATTACGCGTATGTAAAAGCTAAGGCTAATACCAGTACGATATGCCTAGAACAACCACTAAACTGTAGCATTATAGTGACAAACTCTGGCTTTTCAGCCACTTATTGACCAAATCAATTATGAGTATTCTGGGGTGGGGCAGAGGGAAGCAAAACTGGTTTCTTCTGTATTTTGTATTGTATGTTTCTTCATGTAACCAATCAGTATCTTGTCAATATAGTACATACAACTAGCTGCCTGTTGTCTTTATTTGTGTTGGACTCTAGCATGCCAACTCTTTTTTTTTCTATCTCCGGTTCTGTCGTAATGCACTAATCCTGTTGCAACTTTTGCAAAAATCTTGTATAGAAAATTGTCCTTTTTTTGATGGTTGTGATGCCACTAATGTTGTTAACCCTACTCTGGTGTGAATACACATGGTTTACTGATGTACAGAGGTGGGGTGGGGGAAACCTCAGATAACTTGTCAGTGGAAACAATATGTATTGCAAAAGTCTGTAATTCCACAAAGTATGAAGGGAGGTATTAAAATGGCTTCTGTTGCCGGACTCTAACTGATGTTGGCTGCTGCCTAGTGCCTAATGCAATGTCTTATGCATACTGGTATTTAAGAGGAACTGTCAACCTAGTCTTCATCACAAACTTCAGTTTTGTGTGATTAAAAAAAAATAATTTTTATAAACCTATCATAATCAACAATGTTCATGTTTCTTAATCAGCTCAAACCAGAAGGGGAGGGGACCAGAACATAAGTTGTGCTGGAGGCTGAGATGCATGCTGCAAGCAGCCTAGCACACAACACCCGGCTTTTCTGTGGGGACGTGTGGCCTTCCTCCCCTGGGCAGGGAGGAACACGGCTGCTGGCCCTCAGACCTCTGCCTGCTGCTCCAGGCTGGGCTCTGCCAGCCGCTCCTGCGGCAGCCAGCTCCCTCGAGGCAGGAACTCCTTTCGGTGAGGCTGCAGGTGGTTCAGTAAGTTTGTGGTGTGCTGTGCAGCGGCATGCAAGGAAGTTTGAGGTAAATAGTGGGGATTTTTAATTACCTTATACTTCTAGGGAAACTATCTGCAGCTCAAGTTGGGAAGAGGTGGGGGGAGGACTCTGCGGAGGAGCTCGGCTTGACAACTGGGCAGGCTTAGGAATACTGTGCTCAAGTGTTAATGAACAGAATGGCTCTGTCCCTGGAGGATGATGGCCTTGAAAGATGCTACTCTCCTGTCACTGCTGCGTGGACTCTCAGATCCTTACACTCATGGGTGAGGCCTGGAGTTAATATGGAAAGCAGAGCATCCCCTTGCAGCTCTACTGCTACCACGTGTGCTGCTGGGCCAGCGCTGTATGTGCTTGGGAGAGCTTGAAGATTGTGACATGCTGGTGCTTGAACCTGCTGCCTCTCCTCAGCTGTGTGGCTGCTGCTGAATCTCTGCGAGAGGCATGGCTACAGGCAACTGCGACCACCCCTGGGCTGGGCTTGCCCTTGGCTTGCAGTGTTGGGGCTCTGAAAGCTCTGCTGGGTACCTGCGAATAAAGCTGTCTTGTGTGAACGGCCTTGGCTCATGTGGGCTTCATCCTCTATCCAAGGTCTTGGTGCCTTTTGCTCATGCTGGATTTCCTTAAAATCCTGGAAGCAGGGAGGGTCTGGAGTGACTGGGCGACTGAGTTCCTGACATCTGCCTGGAGCACAGGCTGCCTGCGGTGTGTGGGCTCCAGCAGCCTCAACTGGGCTTTGCTCACTTGGTGCTGTGGGTGCTGCTTGTTTCCATCCCCTGCAAGGGAGCCTGGCTGCTCATCTGCCAGAGGAGCTCAGGACATCTGGGGTCTCATCGCTTCCCGTCTGGTTTGGACTGATGCTGCATGTTTCCCAGGCAGCAAGAGAGGGACCTGTTGGAGAAGGGCTTCCCTAATCCCAACTCTGAACAACCTTGTGAGCACAAAGCGAGGTGCTGTTGCCATCTGCTGGCTTCTCGCACTTGGTTCCTGGTTGACAGGGCTTCATTTCTGGCTCCTTCCAGGACTCGGGGTCTCCATCTCTGCGAAGCAGCCTGGGATGCCCCCAGGGGCGTCTTGCTGCTGCCAGGGCATGTGCTGTTCGGCTGTAAGGGACGCGGTATCAGGGCTGGGGGCCTGCTGCTGTTGCTGGCTGCAGAACCGTGCAGCAGTGCTCTGCGGAGCAGAGCCTCCTGGCTGCAGGCACCGTGCTGCCACCGGGAAGGGCTGTGGAGCTCGGAGCAGCTTTAGCACAAACAGGCGTGCCTGCCTGCATACCTGCTGCCTGCCTGGGCCTGAGCATGGGTGTTTGTGGTGGTTACACACAGTGCCTGGAGATGGGCTTCACCCTCCCTGCTGCTGGGATCCCAGAGTGGGCTCCAGGACCCCCTTTCCAACCCGTGGGAAAAAGTGTGGCTACAACAGGGGCACCCTACACCCAGCCAGGCCCTCCAGCGTGGTCGTCTTCCCATTCGGTGGCCTCAGCCAGGGAGCGAGGGGCTGTGGAGCTGGCACAGATGCTGGCAGCAGCATGAGGAGGGGGTGAAGGCAGCCTGCCGGCTCCCCGGGAGAGCTGCCCCTGCTCCAGTACAGGTGAGGGGGGCTGCTCCTCCCCACTTGGGAACTTCTTGCCTCCCCCCACCCTGAGCAGCACCGTGCTCGCAGATCCCTTCCCTCCCTCTGGGTCTGCTGTTGGCCCCATTTTGTGCTGCCCTGAGGCACCAAAAGAGGTTCCTCCCTCTCTGTGCATCCAGCTGCTCTGGCATCAAAAGCTGAGACCAGGGCGCAGCCTCCACATCAATCAACACCAGGAGAGCACAAGCAGGTTCTATGCAAAGGTATTTTTATTGGATACAAAAACATTTCAGTATAGTGAAAAAAATGACATCATTGCCGATGGAGCTTGTCTGGGCTAAAACCCAAGACTTGCTGCTATCTCCTCCGGTCCTGCCGCGGGCCATCGGTTCTCCTCCCCTTACACCTGGGCTTTGTTGGTAGCTCCGTCCTCAGAGGCTGGTCCGGGCTGTGGTGCTGCAGGGCTGACCTGGATGGGCACGTTCCTTTCCGGGGTGGCCGGCAGGGCCAGCCTGGGGGCCTCGATGCGGAGCTGCCCCTCCTTGGACAGGGAGCACGTCAGCGCCTCGGCAAACACCTCCTCAGGGACGTCCCAGTCCCGCTTCAGCACCTCGTACTTGTAGGAGAAGGAGCCCTTCTCGTCTGTGCTCTGTGTCTCCTTCTGCCCCACCAGCACCACCTTCCTGCCCACCACCTTCACCGACAGCTGCTCGGGAGCAAAGTTCTTGACGTCCTGGCAGATGGAGAAGCCCTCCCCGGAGCCCTGGGTCAGGGCTGCGCTGGTGCCCGGGGCTCCCTCCATGGCGGTGGCTCCTTGGCTGCTCAGGAGCTGCTCGAAGCTGCTCATGAACTCCCGAGCTTTCTCCATCTCCTGCTGCAGCTCGGTGAAGATGGTCTCAGCGTGTGGCCAGAGGGTCCTCACTGTGCCCAGACGAGCGGCCAGGGAGCTGGAGGCGAATGGTGCGAGGTGCATTCGGCAAAGCATCGCTGCTGGTGCTGCTGCTGGTGCTGCTGGCTCTCCGATTGTCCCCTCTCCAGTGGATTGGGAGCGCTCTGCCCCGGTGCTGCCGCCCGTGGCTTTTATTCCCCTTCCCGGGAGGAGTGGCCTCATCCCGCACATCACGTCATCCTCGGGAGAAGAGCTTAGCTCTTTCCAGCCCGTTCCAGCTCATTCTTGTTACTCATCCACGAGGAGAGGCACCTCTTACGTCGTGCCCAGCATACCTTCGCCCTTAGTCTGCAGCTCTGCTCTCCTGGCTTATAATTAGCAGCATCACCTCAGCCTCCGAACGGGATGCCTGAGCCGCCCCTGCCAAAAATCTGTGGTCTTTCTACTTCCCAGGCAGGGAGTGGGGCTGGGCTCCTCTCCTCCCTGCCTTCCCCCCCTCGCCTGTGGCCTGTCCCCCCCGTCTGCAGGCAGGAGAACCCCTCTGCCCCCCACCCCGTTTGCAGAACCCTCAGCTGCCCGGCGAGGGACCCGCAGGTGAGACCAGAAACCAGCCCCTGGGCCCCTTCCCAGGCAGGGGGCACAGGCCGGGGGCTGTGGGGCCGGGACAGGACGGTGGGCAGCCCCCGGGGCAGGGGGGGCTAGAAAGTGCGAGAGGCGTCTGGCAGCAGTGACGTAGGAACACGTTGCTTTAGGGGTGGGACCGTCCCCGTGCTGGCCGAAGCGACGCGCTCCTGGCACAGCGTGGGGGCAGCGGGAAGGGCTTTGCTCGCCCCCCGACCAGCAGTCCTGCGGGCATTGCTGCATCACGGTGGCTCTGCAGAAACCCGAGCTCCCAGCAGTGACTGCAGCTCCCTATTTGTGGCATGTGACTCGTCCCCAGAAGCAGGCGCTGCTATTTCGGCTGACGGATAATCAGCCTCTCAAAAATAGGTGATGGCTCCAGGAGGGTGCGTGGGCAGAGAGTGTTCTGGAAGGGGCACACCCCTAGGCAGGGGAGGATAAAACCTGCCAGTCCCCGGCCCCAGCCCAGCACCGCTCCAGCCCTTGCACAGAGCTGAGCTGCAGCACACGCCGGGAGCACGCACCGGGAGCAGAGATGCTTTGCCGCCTGCATTTCATGCCGCCTGCATCCAGCTCGCTGTTCCCGTGGCTGGGACCCGTCCGCACCCTTTGGCCACATCCAGGCACCCTCTTTGCTGAGCTGGAGCGAGAGCTGCGGCTGGAGATGGAGAGGGCTCGGGAGTTCATGAGCAGCTTCGAGCAGTTCCTGAGCAGTGGGAGCAGCCCCGGCCGGATCGGCATCGCCGCGGAGCGAGCCCCGGGCACCAGCGCAGCCCTGACCCAGGGCTCCGGGGAGGGCTTCTCCATCTGCCAGGACGTCAAGAACTTTGCTCCCGAGCAGCTGTCGGTGAAGGTGGTGGGCAGGAAGGTGGTGCTGGTGGGACAGAAGGAGATGCAGAACGTCGATGAGAAGGGCTCTTTCTCCTACAAGTACGAGGTGCTGAAGCGGGAGTGGGACGTGCCTGAGGAGGTGGACGCCGAGGCGCTGACGTGCTCCCTGTCCAAGGAGGGGCAGCTCCGCATCGAGGCCCCCAGGCTGGCCCTGCCGGCCGCCCCGGAGAGGAACGTGCCCATCCAGATGGGGCCGGCGGTGGCACAGCCGACAGCCAGCGCCGACGACGCAGCCGAGCGGGCCAAGGCGTGACAGGGAGCGGCGCAGGGCTGGGCTGAGCCCGGCTGCGGGGGCAGCTGCTGGTCTCAGGGCAGGATTGTACCGGGGACCGTGTGACGGCCTGGTGGGGGGGGTCTCTGCCCAAAACATGTTGTTTTTTTGATATGTAATAAATATTCCCGACTTTTATTTGTGTGGCTTCGGTGTTTGCTGGTCTCGCCTGGCCCCGTGCTTTGCAATGCTCCTGGCTGTGCCCACACAGCGGGACGGCAGCCCAGGGAGCCGGCACAAGGCACGTCCCGGCACCTCTCCCCAGCCCTGCCTTGGCGGAGGAGGTTGGCCGAGGGGCTCCAGCACCCCCGGGGGGGCCCCGAGCATCCCCCCGGGCAGCCTTTGGGCACCCGACCCCCATCTTCGGGATGGTGCTGGGACACCCCCGTGCGGTACCCGCTCGGCCACGAGCCGTGCCGAGCCGTGCCAGCATCCTCCGTGCCGCGCCAGCGCGCCCCGTGCCCCCCCCCAAATTGCTGGCACCTTCCAGGCGCTGCCCGCTCCTTCGCGACCCAGCCTGCCGCCAAGCCACGCCCCGCAGCGACAAAATGGGCGGGGACTCCCATAAATGGGCAGGCGGGGGGCGGGGCCACTTCATATATATACCGAGGAGGCGGGCGCATGGCGGGGCTGGGGCGGGGCTACACTCCATATTGGGCAGAGGAGGCGGGGCGCGCCGGCGTGACCCCACCCACTGTCTCCAGTGAGGAGGTGTGGCCTGGCCCCATATTTGGTGGAGAAGGCGGGGCCGCACTCCATATTTGGAGGAGGCCGCGGAGCGCGCCGTGCAGCGCCGAGCGCCGCCGAACCGGGCGCGGTACCGGTTACCGGAGGCGGGGGGGCTCCTCCGGGCAGTGATGACCCCGCGCCGCCGGCACCGCCACGGGAGGAGCTCTCGGGGCTGTCGGTCCCCGTCGGGCCCAGACATCGACTCTCTCTGGCCGGTTCACGCCGCCCGCAGCCCCGGGAGCACCGGACCGACTCCCCCCCCCCTCCCCGCCGCGGCGGACTACCGATCCCGGCGTGCCCGGCGCGCAGGCGCAGTAAACGCGGAGCGCACGCCGGGCCCGGCATGGCGGAGCCGGAGGCCGCGCAACCCGGACGGCCCCCGCCGGGCCCGGGGACGGCGGCTGGGAGCGGGGCGGCGGCGGGAGGAGCGGGGTCCAGCGACCCGGCGCGGCCCGGGCTGAGCCAGCAGCAGCGGGCCAGCCAGCGCAAGGCGCAGGTGCGCGGGTTCCCCCGCGGCAAGAAGCTGGAGAAGCTGGGGGTCTTCTCGGCCTGCAAGGTGGGCTGGACCGGCACCGGGCAGGATGGCGGGGGGTGCTGGGCCGGGCATGGGCAGAGGGTGCAGGAGCGGGGTGCTGAGCCATGCAGGCGGGGGATGCAAGGACGTGCGTGGGCAGGAGATGCAGGAGCGGGGTGCTGAGCTGGGCAGAGGGTGCAGGAGGGGGGATACAAGGACGTGCGTGGGCAGGGGGTGCAGGAGGGTGGTGCAAAGGTGTGCATGGGCAGGGGGTTGTAGCAGTGGGTGCTGAGCCTTGCAGGGGGTGCAGAAGGGGGATACAAGGATATGCATGGACAGGGGATGCAGGCGCGGGGTGCTCAGCTGTGCAGAGGAGTGCAGGAGGGGGTGCAAGTACATGCATGGGCAGGGGATGCAGGATCCTGGGGCTGCACGCAGGAGAAATGTGAGAGATGCTCACCCATAGGGTGCTGGGTCATGCAGGATGGGTGCCGAGGAAAGCTGGGGTGGGTAAATAGGGGTGGGTGGGACAGGTGGAGGAGACTTTGCAGGGGAAGTTCTTTGGCCAGAGAAGGCAGCAGCCGTGGCACGAGGCAGCGTATGGGCCGCTGCGTGACGGCCTCTCCTGTCCCTTGTCCCAGGCCAATGACGCCTGCAAGTGCAACGGCTGGAAGAACCCCAACCCTCCCACCGCCCCCCGCATGGACCTGCAGCAGCCGGTGACCAACCTGAGCGAGCCTTGCCGGAGCTGCGGCCACGCGCTGGGTAACCCCCCGCGGGGCGCCCGGGACCTCCCGGGGAGGGGGAGCGGTGCTGACCCCCCCGGTCTCACTGCGGCTTTCTCTCCGCCACAGCGGACCACGTGTCCCACCTGGAGAACGTCTCGGAGGAGGAGATCAACCGGCTGCTGGGTATGGTGGTGGACGTGGAAAACCTCTTCATGTCGGTGCACAAGGAGGAGGACACGGACACCAAGCAGGTGTATTTCTACCTGTTCAAGGTGTGTCTGGGGCTGGGCACGTTGGGCAGGGGTCCCTCAGCCCTGCCGGGGAGCTGGGGCTGCTGTCCCGCTGCTTGTCCTCTGCCTGCTCTGCTGGGAGCTGTGCTCTGGCTGTGAGCCCACCAGCCCAGCCGGAGACCTGAAACGCCGACCCTGTCCTGGGAGCGACTGCTCTCCCGGCCTTGAATTCCCCTGGGAGGGAGGTTTCCAGGGAAGAAATGGGCATGCTCCGGGGTGGACCCTGGCGCCTTCCTGGCTGTGTAAATCGGTGCAGCCCCCCAGCAGCGTTCTGCCACTTCCAGCGCTCGTGGTGTGCCTGGTCTTGGGACCTCGGTCCATAACCGTGTCCGACGGTGTCTTCGCAGCTCCTGCGGAAGTGCATCCTGCAGATGAGCCAGCCTGTGGTCGAGGGGTCCCTGGGGAGCCCGCCCTTCGAGAAGCCAAACATTGAGCAGGTGAGGCCGTTGTCGGGCTCCACATTGCACTGATGACTTGTCCTGTGTTTTGCTGCTCTTGCGCGGTCCCCTCCCTCTTCGGGGGGCAGCACTGAAGGGTCTGGTGCAGCACCCGGTGCTCCTCCACCACCCCTTCCTCTCCCCAGGGAGTCCTGAACTTCGTCCAGTACAAGTTCAGCCACTTGCCACCCAAGGAGCGGCAGACCATGTACGAGCTCTCCAAGATGTTCCTGCTCTGCCTCAACTACTGGAAGCTGGAGACGCCGTCCCAGTTCCGGCAGCGCTCCCAGAACGACGATGTGGCCACCTACAAGGTCAACTACACAAGGTGAGGGCGGGAGGGGGTCTGAGCCAGCCAGCCTGGGGGTCTGCCTGTTCCTCCCACCCCTGCGTGGGGCTGACCCCTGACTCCTGGGGTCTTCGCCTCTCCCCAGCCCTCCCAGATGTGGAGAGCAGGCATCCAGTGAGGAGACTGCTTCCAAATAACATCAGCCGTGACCCCCCGGGCGCCCGCTCTCCTCGTCCCTGCTTCCAGCACTGTTGTCCCAGGAGGGATGTGGGTGCTCTGGGGTCGCTGGTCCCAGCCCCATCGCTGGAGCGTGTTCCTGTCTCCTAGGTGGCTGTGCTACTGCCACGTGCCGCAGAGCTGTGACAGCCTTCCCCGCTACGAGACCACCCACGTCTTTGGGCGCAGCCTCCTGAAGTCCATCTTCACGGTCACCCGCCGGCAGCTGCTGGAGAAGTTCCGGGTGGAGAAGGACAAGCTGGTGCCGGAGAAGCGGACGCTGATCCTCACCCACTTCCCCAAGTAGGTGCCCGATGCGGGGATGGCTGCTGCGCCGCTGAGGCTCTCCTCCCTCGGGGCACTCGCACACCGAGTGCGACCGCCTGCGCTCCCCACCACGCGCGGAGCCGTGGGGCTGCGCGTGCCCGCTGCCTGCTCGCCGGCCGACGTGCCGCTCCCTGCCAGGTTCCTGTCCATGCTGGAGGAGGAGATCTACGGCGAGAACTCTCCAATCTGGGAGGCCGATTTCACCGTGCCGGCCACAGAGGGTGCCCAGCTGGTGTCTCGCCCAGGTACCTCAGGGAGCGGCCCCCCAGCTTGGGGGTTGTAGGATAAAGGACCGAGGTGGTGGGTGAGCCTTGGCCGGTGGCTGGGCCGCTGCGGCGTGGCGAGCTGCTTGCTGGCAGTCACGGGCATCGTTGGTCTCTTCCAGCCGCGGTCAGCACCGTTGCTGTGCCCACCACTCCACTCTTCAGCAAGAAGCTGAGCAACAGCAGCTCTGCCGCGAGCATGGACGCCAGCACCCCAGAGCCCCTGCCAGGTAGGGCCGGTGTCAGCCCGGTGCTGGGTGAGCTGGGACCTTCCTTGGTCCCTCCCGGTGCTGGATGTTCCGCTCTGCTCCGCGCCCCAGGGGAGAAGCGGAAGCTGCCCGAGAGCCTGACGCTGGAAGATGCCAAGCGGATCCGCGTCATGGGAGACATCCCCATGGAGCTGGTGAACGAGGTCATGCTGACCATCACGGACCCCGCGGCCATGCTGGGCCCCGAGGTACGGGCGGGGGGCGCTGAGGCGGCACCGGTGCTTTCCTGGCATGAGGGGGCCTGGCTGGGCTCCGCCTGCGGAGGGTGTGCCGGGGTCAGTGAAACCCCCCGCACCCCCCAGACCAGCCTGCTGTCGGCAAACGCGGCACGGGACGAGACGGCCCGGCTGGAGGAGCGCCGTGGCATCATCGAGTTCCATGTCATCGGCAACTCACTCTCGCAGAAGTCCAACAAGAAGATCCTGATGTGGCTGGTGGGCTTGCAGAACGTCTTCTCGCACCAGCTGCCCCGCATGCCCAAGGAGTACATCACTCGCCTCGTCTTCGACCCGTGCGTGGCTCGGGGGGTGCGGGGGGAGCCGGCACAGGGAGGGTCCTGTCTCACCCTTGGCCTCGCTGCCCGCAGGAAGCACAAGACCCTGGCACTGATCAAGGATGGCCGAGTGATCGGCGGGATCTGCTTCCGCATGTTCCCCACCCAGGGCTTCACGGAGATCGTCTTCTGCGCCGTCACGTCCAACGAGCAAGTGAAGGTGAGAGGGGGAGGCGGGTGGTGGGCATGGCACAGCACAGNCACGGGGGTGTCCCAACCCCTGGGGTAGCCCAGACCGCTCAGTGCTGGCCGGCCCTGAGCGGCAGCGACTGCTCTGGGGACGTCTTCCAGCTGCCCGTGTCCATGGGTGGGAGGGGACCGTGCATCCCGTCCGACCCGGGCTGCCTGGAGGGCACGGGGGGTTCCCAGTCTCATGGCGGCTCCCCCAGGGCTACGGGACGCACCTGATGAACCACCTGAAGGAGTACCACATCAAGCACAACATCCTCTACTTCCTCACCTACGCAGACGAGTACGCCATCGGCTACTTCAAGAAGCAGGTGGGCTCCTTCCCCCGGGGCGGCTGCCCTCGGCCCTCCTGCCCGCCAGCCCCCTCCCACCTGCCCTCTCCCTCCTAGGGCTTTTCCAAGGACATCAAGGTCCCCAAGAGCCGCTACTTGGGCTACATCAAGGACTACGAGGGGGCAACCCTGATGGAGTGTGAGCTGAACCCCCGCATCCCCTACACCGAGCTCTCACACATCATCAAGAAGCAGAAGGAGGTACCTCCCGCGGGCAGGCGCTGCCGGGCTCTGCCTGCTCTGGCCCCTGCCAGCTGCCTCCTGAAGGCCGGGGAGAGCTGTGGGGATGTGTCAGCCCTTGGGAACTGTCCCTTGAATCTCCCCTGGGAGGCGGCTCGTGGGGCAGAGACGGGACACTGCGGTGGCGTTTATGGTGGCCGGGGGTGGCTCTGGCCGTGGGCAGTGGTTGCAGCCGGTGCTCGGCCTGTGGGGTCCCACGTCACGGTTTGGCTCCCTGGAGCACCCTGCAGTCCCTGCTCACCTCCCCGCTTCCAACCCGCCTTTCCCGCTCCAGATCATCAAGAAGCTGATTGAGAGGAAGCAAGCGCAGATCCGCAAGGTCTACCCCGGCCTGACCTGCTTCAAGGAGGGCGTGCGGCAGATCCCCATCGAGAGCGTCCCCGGCATCCGTGAGTCCTTCTGGTGGGGAAGGGCTGTCTGGCAGGAGGCCTCCGTCCTCCCTCGCCCGTGGGTGTGGGGCAGATGTGGTGACATTGACCCTTGACTTCCAGGAGAAACGGGATGGAAACCGCTGGGGAAGGAGAAGGGGTGAGTCCTGCGCAGGGGCGGGTGTCCCGCAGCAGCTGGGCTGCGAGGGCTCGGCTCAGGCTGCTCCTCGCTCCAGCGCTGGGATGGGGAGGTGGGAGCACTGGGATGGAGAGGCTGCCCGCCTTTGGGCTGACGGGCGCTGGTTTTGTCCTGCAGAAAAGAGCTGAAGGATCCAGACCAGCTCTACAACACCCTGAAGAACCTCCTGGCCCAGATCAAGGTACGGGCGGGATAGGACCCTCTGCTCTGGGGTGCCCACCCCCCTGACAGCCCTCGGAGCTGCCTCCCCTGGGACAGGCTGTCCTGGGCTGTGCTCTCGGGGGGCAGGTGGGGTGACCCAGCACGCGAGCAGGACCCCTGTGTGCTGGGGCAGGCAGGGCTGCCTGCGGTGGCTGCTTGTGCTTGCTGCCATAACCTGCCCCCCGCCCTCTCCCCAGACCCACCCCAGCGCGTGGCCCTTCATGGAGCCGGTGAAGAAGTCGGAGGCACCGGACTACTACGAAATCATCCGCTTCCCCATCGGTAGGTGGTTGCGCCTGGACCCCCGGGGCAGGATGGAGGAGGGAGGGCTGCAGCCCCCGCTGCCTGCAGGGTCTGTGCTGGGGAGGGGGCGTCCTGGCTGGGGCATTGGGGTGCTGGGAGCCCCAGGACAGCCCAGAAGAGAGAGGGATGAGTCAGGACCCTGGGTTGGTGTCCAGCTCCATGGCTGGGGAGGGTGCAGAGGCCTGGGGGGTCCTGACCCTTCCCACCCCCAGACCTGAAGACCATGACTGAGCGCCTGAAGAACCGCTACTACGTCACCAAAAAGCTGTTCATCGCCGACCTGCAGCGCATCATCACCAACTGCCGCGAGTACAACCCGCCCGACAGCGACTACTGCAAGTGTGCCAACACCCTGGAGAAGTTCTTCTACTTCAAGCTCAAGGAGGGGGGGCTCATCGACAAGTAGGGGAGCTGGCCTGGACGCGCCTTGGCCACCAGCACCCCCCTGGGAGGGGCAGGGCTCCCCGTGGGACCTGGCCCTACTCCGTGGGCAGGGGCTGCTGGAGGGTGTGTTGCTGCTGAGCAGCCCAGGGGAGCTGGGCCTTCCCTCGGGGGGGCGAGGGGAGCAGGGGGTGCCCGCTGCTTTTATCCCCGAGCTGTCGGCTGCCTCTCCTGGGGGCGTGTGAGCAGCGAGGCTGGAGCCACCTCATCGGGATCTGCCTGGGGCAGGGGCGCAGTGCTGAGTTCCTGCCTCTCCCTGGGGACCGGGAGCCCCCCGGCACCAGCACTTCCCTCCTCCCCAGGGTTGTGCCTTCTGCCCCGGCTCTCTGTGACAGGGCAGGGGCACACAAGTGCTTTGGTTTTCTGCTTCCGTCCACGCACAGGCAGCCCCTGCCCCTCTTGTTGAATGTATGGCAGGGCTCAGCCCTGCCCGCCCCCGGCTGCAGGCAGAGATGCTGCTCGTGGTCCAGGGTCCTGCTTGAGGGGGTGCTCTGCCCCCACACCTCCCAGCTCCTGCTGCCTCTATCAGCTCTTCCCTCCCTCTGGGGGCAGGTCTGCCCCCAGCCCTGCCTCTTCCCCGGGCAGGGGCCCAGCCCCTGTACAGCCCTCCCTGCTGCTCCTGCTGCCAGCCAGGGCTGCCCCTTNCAACCCCTGGGGTAGCCCAGACCGCTCAGTGCTGGCCGGCCCTGAGCGGCAGCGACTGCTCTGGGGACGTCTTCCAGCTGCCCGTGTCCATGGGTGGGAGGGGACCGTGCATCCCGTCCGACCCGGGCTGCCTGGAGGGCACGGGGGGTTCCCTGTCTCATGGCGGCTCCCCCAGGGCTACGGGACGCACCTGATGAACCACCTGAAGGAGTACCACATCAAGCACAACATCCTCTACTTCCTCACCTACGCAGACGAGTACGCCATCGGCTACTTCAAGAAGCAGGTGGGCTCCTTCCCCCGGGGCGGCTGCCCTCGGCCCTCCTGCCCGCCAGCCCCCTCCCACCTGCCCTCTCCCTCCTAGGGCTTTTCCAAGGACATCAAGGTCCCCAAGAGCCGCTACTTGGGCTACATCAAGGACTACGAGGGGGCAACCCTGATGGAGTGTGAGCTGAACCCCCGCATCCCCTACACCGAGCTCTCGCACATCATCAAGAAGCAGAAGGAGGTACCTCCCGCGGGCAGGCGCTGCCGGGCTCTGCCTGCTCTGGCCCCTGCCAGCTGCCTCCTGAAGGCCGGGGAGAGCTGTGGGGATGTGTCAGCCCTTGGGAACTGTCCCTTGAATCTCCCCTGGGAGGCGGCTCGTGGGGCAGAGACGGGACACTGCGGTGGCGTTTATGGTGGCCGGGGGTGGCTCTGGCCGTGGGCAGTGGTTGCAGCCGGTGCTCGGCCTGTGGGGTCCCACGTCACGGTTTGGCTCCCTGGAGCATCCTGCAGTCCCTGCTCACCTCCCCGCTTCCAACCCGCCTTTCCCGCTCCAGATCATCAAGAAGCTGATTGAGAGGAAGCAAGCGCAGATCCGCAAGGTCTACCCCGGCCTGACCTGCTTCAAGGAGGGCGTGCGGCAGATCCCCATCGAGAGCGTCCCCGGCATCCGTGAGTCCTTCTGGTGGGGAAGGGCTGTCTGGCAGGAGGCCTCCGTCCTCCCTCGCCCGTGGGTGTGGGGCAGATGTGGTGACATTGACCCTTGACTTCCAGGAGAAACGGGATGGAAACCGCTGGGGAAGGAGAAGGGGTGAGTCCTGCGCAGGGGCGGGTGTCCCGCAGCAGCTGGGCTGCGAGGGCTCGGCTCAGGCTGCTCCTCGCTCCAGCGCTGGGATGGGGAGGTGGGAGCACTGGGATGGAGAGGCTGCCCGCCTTTGGGCTGACGGGCGCTGGTTTTGTCCTGCAGAAAAGAGCTGAAGGATCCAGACCAGCTCTACAACACCCTGAAGAACCTCCTGGCCCAGATCAAGGTACGGGCGGGATAGGACCCTCTGCTCTGGGGTGCCCACCCCCCTGACAGCCCTCGGAGCTGCCTCCCCTGGGACAGGCTGTCCTGGGCTGTGCTCTCGGGGGGCAGGTGGGGTGACCCAGCACGCGAGCAGGACCCCTGTGTGCTGGGGCAGGCAGGGCTGCCTGCGGTGGCTGCTTGTGCTTGCTGCCATAACCTGCCCCCCGCCCTCTCCCCAGACCCACCCCAGCGCGTGGCCCTTCATGGAGCCGGTGAAGAAGTCGGAGGCACCGGACTACTACGAAATCATCCGCTTCCCCATCGGTAGGTGGTTGCGCCTGGACCCCCGGGGCAGGATGGAGGAGGGAGGGCTGCAGCCCCCGCTGCCTGCAGGGTCTGTGCTGGGGAGGGGGCGTCCTGGCTGGGGCATTGGGGTGCTGGGAGCCCCAGGACAGCCCAGAAGAGAGAGGGATGAGTCAGGACCCTGGGTTGGTGTCCAGCTCCATGGCTGGGGAGGGTGCAGAGGCCTGGGGGGTCCTGACCCTTCCCACCCCCAGACCTGAAGACCATGACTGAGCGCCTGAAGAACCGCTACTACGTCACCAAAAAGCTGTTCATCGCCGACCTGCAGCGCATCATCACCAACTGCCGCGAGTACAACCCGCCCGACAGCGACTACTGCAAGTGTGCCAACACCCTGGAGAAGTTCTTCTACTTCAAGCTCAAGGAGGGGGGGCTCATCGACAAGTAGGGGAGCTGGCCTGGACGCGCCTTGGCCACCAGCACCCCCCTGGGAGGGGCAGGGCTCCCCGTGGGACCTGGCCCCACTCCGTGGGCAGGGGCTGCTGGAGGGTGTGTTGCTGCTGAGCAGCCCAGGGGAGCTGGGCCTTCCCTCGGGGGGGCGAGGGGAGCAGGGGGTGCCCGCTGCTTTTATCCCCGAGCTGTCGGCTGCCTCTCCTGGGGGCGTGTGAGCAGCGGGGCTGGAGCCACCTCATCGGGATCTGCCTGGGGCAGGGGCGCAGTGCTGAGTTCCTGCCTCTCCCTGGGGACCGGGAGCCCCCCGGCACCAGCACTTCCCTCCTCCCCAGGGTTGTGCCTTCTGCCCCGGCTCTCTGTGACAGGGCAGGGGCACACAAGTGCTTTGGTTTTCTGCTTCCGTCCACGCACAGGCAGCCCCTGCCCCTGTTGTTGAATGTATGGCAGGGCTCAGCCCTGCCCGCCCCCGGCTGCAGGCAGAGATGCTGCTCGTGGTCCAGGGTCCTGCTTGAGGGGGTGCTCTGCCCCCACACCCCCCAGCTCCTGCTGCCTCTATCAGCTCTTCCCTCCCTCTGGGGGCAGGTCTGCCCCCAGCCCTGCCTCTTCCCCGGGCAGGGGCCCAGCCCCTGTACAGCCCTCCCTGCTGCTCCTGCTGCCAGCCAGGGCTGCCCCTTGCCTGGCCTGGGCTGCCCTGGCTGCTGCTCCGGCTCCTGGGGCAGGGGGATGCCCGGTGCTGCACTGGCCACCGCTGCCCCTGCTCTGCCCCGGCCAGGAGCCAGCCTCTGCCCCTGGCTCTGGGGTCGGCTCCTGCTCGCCTACCCCCTTGCTGCCCCCTCCCTGCGCCTCGCGGGCCGTGTTCCCCCCGCGCCTCTTTGGGCGCTGGGCTGGGGAGCACCCACCCCAGCATTGACTTGTCCCCCACCCTTGCTTGGTCGCCTGCTGCCTTACCCCCCGTGCTGCCATGGCTGTGCGGGCGNCGGCCGGCGGGGCCCCCCCTCGCTGGGCCCCCCTCGCTGGGGCTCCGGCAGGACGCGCCGCCCCGAGTTTCGTTTCCCGGCCGGGCCGGCGGCGGCAGCGGCAGCGGCAGCGGGATGGAGCTGCGGGGGNTGGCCTCGCCGGGGTGGGACCAGCCCCCGCCACCCATTCCACTTGACTGTTGTTTTGGGTTTGGTTTTGTTGTTTTTTTTTTAGATAAATGTTCTTGTGCAGACCCAGCTGCATCCTCGTGTCTGGCCCCGCAGTTGGTAGCCTGGGATGCTGGGGGGGGGGTGGTATCTGAGTTGGGGAGAGGGACAGGAGCAGCTCAGCGCGGGGAGGATGCAGAGACCCCCTGGGCCGGGCAGGGGTGCCCGGACTGGTTGGGGTGCACCGGGCTGAACCGGGGTGCCGGGACTGCCAGGGAGCAGGGGCCGGTTGGGGTGCAGGGGGGGGCTGCACCGGGGCGGCGGCGGAAGCTCCGCCCGGTTTCGGTTTCTGTCCTTGGCGGGGGCTCCCGAGGGGGGTTCCCGGGCCGCTGCGGGCCGGGCAGGCGCCGNGGGGTACCAGCGGGAGGCGGTGGCCCCGGCCCTGCGCGGCCGCAACAGCATCATCTGGCTGCCCACGGGCGCCGGCAAGACCCGCGCCGCCGTCCACGTCTGCCGGCAGCACCTGGAGAGCCGGCGCGGCGGCAGGGTGGCTGTGCTGGTCAACAAGGTGCCCCCCGACCCCCGTCCCCTGCCCCGCGGGTAACGGGGCCCCCGGCTCCCGGGCGCTGGTGCTGGGCAGGGGCTGAGCGGGGTCTGGCGGGCGCAGGTGCACCTGGTGGAGCAGCACGCCAAGAAGGAGTTCCAGGTGCTGCAGGAGGACTTCAGGGTGACGGCCATCAGCGGGGACAGCAGCCACAAGTTCTGCTTCGCCTGGGTGGTGAAGCAGAGCGACGTGGTCATCTGCACGGCCCAGATCCTGCAGAACGCGCTGGTCAGCGGGGAGGAGGACACGCACGTGGAGCTGACGGGTGGGCGCGGGACCCCCAGAGCTGCTCTCCCCATGGCCGGGCTGGGGTGGGACTGCCCCAACCGAGCCTCTGCCATCGGCGCAGCTCACCCCGCTCCCCTCCCTTGCCCGGTGCAGATTTCTCGCTGCTGGTGATAGATGAGTGCCACCACACGCACAAGGAAGCTGTCTACAACAAAATCATGCTGAATTACCTCCAGCGCAAGCTCAGCGGGCAGCAGGACCTGCCACAGGTCCTGGGCCTGACAGCGTCACCCGGCACCGGGGGGGCAACCTCCTTCGAGGGAGCTGTAGAGCACATCCTGCAGGTGGGTCCTGCACCCCTGGTCCTGCACCCCCTGTCCTGCACCGAGACAGGGTGCAACAGCCCCAGGCACAGCTTCTCCTGGGGTGTAGCGGCGTGTCCCTTGGGGTGGGCATTGATAACCCAGTGTGCAGGCACTGGGCAGCACAGGGGAGACATCCCCGAACTTGCCGGGGTGCCAACGCGCCACATTGCCCTGGGCTGCCAGGGCTCAGGGCTGGAAGCAGGGTCTCACCCTCTCAGATCTGTGCCAACCTGGACACGGAGAAAATCACGTCGGCGCAGGAGGAGCTGCAGCACCTGCAGAGCCACGTCCCCCAGCCCAGGAAGCAGTACGACCTCTGCCAGGAGAGAGCGCAGGTGAGGGGCGGCCGGGGGCTGTGTCCCTCCATCCGCTTGGCACGGGCCAGTCTGAGGAATCGCTTGATCCTGGGCTTTGGTGCAGGGGGATCCCACAACCGTCTGGGTCCTGCCATGCAAACAGCCCCTAACCCTGGGCCAGGCGCTCCAGGCTGCGCTCCAAGGCTGCCCGGAGCAATGTCCCTGATTCCTCGTGTCCTGAGCCCCTCTCTGCTCCCAGGACCCCTTTGGTGAGCGGCTGAAGAAGGTGATGGAGCAGATCCAGCAGTACATGGAGATGCCTGGCCTGCCGCAGGACTTTGGCACGCAGATTTATGAGCAGCGCATCGTGGAGCTGGAGAAGAGAGGTGAGGAGGCGTCAGTGCGGGTGCGGTGGGGCAGAGCCGGCAGCCGTGGGGCCAGGCTGTGACCATGGTGTGCCCTGGCCCTCGCCAGCGGCAGAGACGTTTTGTCGCAAGATGCGGGTGTGCGCGCTGCACCTGCGCAAGTACAACGACGCTTTGCTGATCAACGACACGGTGCGGATGATCGACGCCTTCCAGTGCCTCCAGCAGTTCTATGCCACCGAGCGGGACATGAAGGACCCCACCGAACGGTTCCTCACCACCATGTTTGAGGGTAATGGAGGGGCCTGGAGGGGGGTTGGTGCTGGCTGCGTTTGGGGGCGCAGAGAGCCCCCCTGATACCCCGCTCGCCTGCGCAGAGAACAGGACGAGCCTGCAGGCGCTTGCTGGAGACCGGCGCTACGAGAACCCCAGGCTGGGCAAGCTGGAGGAGATCCTGCAGGAGAACTTCCAGCCCCTGGGCGCTTCTCGCGGCATCGTCTTCACCAAGACCCGGCAGAGTGCCCACAGCCTGCTCAGCTGGCTGCAGGACACAGCCGCGCTCTGTGGGCAGCACATCAGGGCTGCCGTCCTCACCGGCGCCGGCTACAGCAACCAGACCAGGCACATGACGCAGGTGAGCCGAGGGTGGGAAGGAGCTGGACAGGGTCCCGGGAGGGATCCAGCCCTAACCCTCTCTGTACACTTTGTGGGTGCTGTGGATGCTGCCTGGGGCTCAGAGCCCTATGCAGCTGCTGAATCATCATCCCCCCTCTCCCCCCAGAATGAGCAGCAGGACGTGATCAAGCTGTTCCGCGAGGGAGCCCTCAACCTGCTCTTCTCCACCAGTGTGGCCGAGGAGGGACTGGATATCCCCGAGTGCAACATTGTGGTCCGCTACGGGCTGATGACCAACGAGATCGCCATGATGCAGGTAGCTGCCCGGGGTCCCTCCGGCCACTCTGCCTGGCCCCATGTGGGGGGCAGCCTTCTGGGACACCCCAAAGCCACCGGGGTGGGACACAGGGGCTCTCGCATCCTGCGCCCGCTGGCAGCTCCTGGGGTTGAGTCCAGCCCCTGGCAGAGCATCTCCTTGGTGAGGCACAGCGGGGTGCGGAGGGTGGATCCACCCTTGTGGGGTGGCACGGGGAGGCAGGGGGGGTCGGCCACGGCCCTCCTCTGCTGACTGCAGTGTTTGGCCCTTCCACTGCAGGCCCGGGGCCGTGCCCGTGCCAAGAACAGCGTCTACTCCGTCCTCGCCAAAGCCAACAGCAAAGAGGTCTCCTGTGAGCTGCTCAACGAGGACCTCGTGGAGCTCATGGAGAGGGCGATCAGAGCGGTGCAAGCCATGCCCGAGCAGGAGTATCGCCTCAAGGTGAGCGCTGGGTGCTGCCCTGAGCACCAGGAGGGTTAGGCAGCTCCTGCCCGTGTCTGCTGCTTGGGCACAGCCCTCTGCACCCAGGTTTTGGCTGTCTGCTCTCCTCCGGGGGCAGCACCAGCTCCTGGGAGGGGGTAGCATCAGGTGCACGGGGCAGTGCGTGCCCATCCTGTCCTGCCCATGCTGCCCTGCCCGTCCTGCCATGTGGCTCGCACTCTCTGGGACGGTGCATCTCCCCGTGGCTGTGTGTCTTGCCACGTCTGCCATCTGTCCGTGCCCATTGCCCTGCACTGACCCCCGTCCTCCCCACTGTCCTGCCTCCCCCTGCCATCTGCAGATCAGGGAGCTGCAGCAAGTTGCCGTTGCCAGCTGGCTAATGAAGAAGGCCAAGATCAGCGAGAGGCAGCGGCTGCACGACCCGGACGCTGTTTACCTCTACTGCGTCAACTGCAACGTGGCGGTGTGCCGCGGCAGCGACATCCGCACCGTGGAGGGCATGCACCACGTTAACATCAACCCCAACTTTGGGTAGGAGCTGGGCGCTGGCAGGGGCGAGCGGGCAGAGCCCGGCTGTCAGGCGTCACTTGCGCGAGGTGCCGCACTCTCCACGCAGGACGGGCAGGGGGTGGCAGCAGCCTGCTGCCAGCGCTTTCCTGGGGACACTGGTCCAGGGAGGTCGTGGGGACTTTGTAGGATGGCACGACTACAGTAGCACACCCCCATTTCTGTCCCCTGGGCCGTCGTCCTTAGAGTGTCTTTCGGCCCCTTCCTTGCAGGTTGTATTACAGAGTTTCCTCTGCGAAAATAGAGTTCCAGCGGACTTTCAAGGACTGGGAGCCCGGCTGCTGCATCGCATGCAGGGAGTGCAGCCAGGTGAGTGTGGCAATCCCCCCGCGGCTGCAGCCCAGTCGGAGTTGGAGGGGCAGGAGGGGCCGTGCCTTGGGCCCCAGCTCCTGGCTGAGGCATGGAGCTGTATCTCCCTTGAGCACGTGCCTGTGTGATGTGCGTGCTGCACATGTGGGACGTGGACACGGGCAGCTGTCGCTGAAGGGGGACGAACCCCGGGAGCAGGGAGCTGCCTCCATCCCAGGTGTCCATGGCCCTGCAGCCCCAGGATGCTGCGCCGCGGGCTGCGTGACTGTCCCCTCCCTGCCCACACAGGAGTGGGGGATGGAGATGATCTACCGGCAGGTGAAGCTGCCCATCCTCTGCATCAAAAACTTCGTGGTGGAGACGCCGGCTGAGAAAAGGAGGTACAAGAAGTGGAGTGCTGTGACGTTCCCCATCATGGAGTTTGACTACCTGGAGTACTGCTCCAGCACCCATGGCCAGTCCCTCTAGCATGGGCTCTGCTCAGAAGAGAACTATTCCCAGGCCACCTCCTGGGACAGTGGGACCCTTCCCGTCGCCCTTGGCATGGGACCTTCCCTCCAGGCCCGTGCAGATGGAGAGCCATGGCTCGCTCCTCTTTTCCTCGCTGGACTGAGCTGCTGCAGCACATCCCTCGCTAGTGCCTGCGACTGCAGGAGGAGGCTTTGCTGCGCCCGTGCAGAAAGGACAAGACACTGGGATGGGAAAGCACCCGAACCCTTCCCTGCCTGCTGGCAGCTGCTCCCCGTGTCCCTGCCTTCCCCTCCTGCCCCACAGCGCTGCCGGGCTCGAGGGTCTGTCTCCACGGCCAGTACACTGCCCTGCCAGGAGAACCAGCCATCTCACGTGGGCCCAGGACACGGCCCAGCGTTTCTCTGGCAGCTTCTGGTCTGCTTTGTGAGTTCGATGGTCCTCCATTAAAAACGTGTGCGCGCGCTGGGAACGAGGGAAGTGTTGGCAGTTCCATTCATCGCGAGAGCTCGCTGTGCGCAGGCAGGTTCGATGCGGGTCAGCCCTCGCACCGGAGCTGGACCATCCCATCGCCTGTCGGAGAGCCAGATCCCACCACACACCGCGCTGGCAGCGCGGCGGTCCCCAAGGAGGCACCTGCGAGTGCCTGGAGCGAGTCGCTTGTGTGGCGTGGCCCCAGTCCTACCCCTCCCCGCAGACACTGGCCTGAGCCACCCACCTCACCCACCCACCCGAGACCAAACCTTCCTGTGGCCCAGAATGAGCCTCAGCCCCTCCGGGGCAGCTCAGCCCTGCAGGAGCTGCTGAGGCTGAAAGGGGCGGCCGGCACGGTGCGGCCAGAGTCGCCCTGCCTGGGCGCCCGGCTCGGGGAAGGGGTTCTGTGCCCTGGCCCTGCCCCGGCAGCGCCGGGAGTGCCCGAGGGCTGAGCTGGGGCCGCCCCGGGGAAGCGGGGCTCGCCGGGCCCCTTGCTTCCGAGCCGGAGAGGCTGCGGGAGCCGCAGGGCTTGCGGCAGGACCCCGGGCCCGGGCCGGGATGCCGCAGCCCCGGATCCCGCGACCCCCCCCCGTGCTCTCCCGCCGACGGTCGCTAGAGGGAAGCCCCGGCCCGGCGCGGCCGTGGGATGAAGGCGATGCCCGGGGAGCCGGGGGACGCCCGGGGCAGCGGGCCCGGCCCCGGGGGTGCCCCCGCCGGCGGGAGGACGCTCAGCCGGGGCGGGTGGCGGGGAGGCTGCGGCGCTCGCACCCGCCGCTCCGCGCGTGCCCCTTGCCCGCGGGATCCGGCCACGCGTGTCGGTGCCGGCCCGGGGACCTCCCGCCCCGGTAAGCAGCGCGGTTGCTCGGCGGGTTAGGGTCGCTCCGGGCGCCCGGGGGGTGCGGGGGGAGGCGGGAGCGCTGCGGGCCGCGGTCTGTGCGTGCTCCCAGCCCGGTCCTGCGGGGCAGAAGGGGCTCCCGCGAAGGGCGAGGGGCGGCTTTTCCAGCGGGCACCGACGGCTGCAGGCGCAGGCAGGGGCCCCTGGATGCCTGAGCGAGATTTCTACCCAAAACTCGTTCCCCCGCCTGGGCAGCCACCCCCGGGAGCGCGGCACCCGGCGCTGCGGCCACCGGGGCTCCTCGCCGCGGGTCGCTGCCGGCGGTTGTCTCCAGCAAGGATGGGTGCTCGGAGCAAGCGTGCTGCTCCTGCCTGACTCTGAAGGCAGCGGCTTCTGCCGTAATGAGGCATAGCCCAGTTTCAGGTGGAGTTAGCCCCGGGGGAAACACGGAACCAAACTCCTGTTCATCAGAAACTGGGTAATGAGGCCGTTTGGGTTATTTGTAGCTCTCTGTGGGCTGTGATGGCCTCTCCTACCTCTCCCCAGGCAGAATCCCTCCTGCAGGGACCCCAGGTCGTTTTGCCAAGCTCAAATTGCCCTGATTTGTGCTTGGAGAATCCAGGCTGTGAGTTAACCTGACGGGTGCCTGCAGCACTGGGTGGTACAACCCCTCACCAGCCTAGATGGATCTGGTTGTCCACTTTGGTCCCCAAAACCAGAATTTCTGCAACATTGACCCAAACTTGCCCATTTTTGAGGGGGTACACCCGACTCCATGGGACACAGGGCCAGGACAGCATCGCCCTGTGGGACTCTGTGGGTTTTGCAAGTGGGTCTGCATCCAGCCTCTGCTTGTTCCTCCCTGTGCATCTCTGCTTTAACACCAGCCCCATCTGACTTCTCCTTCCCAGGAGCTCGGTCACCTTGGGCTTGGCGGCAGAGAGCAGCCGAGCTGCAGCGATCGGTGCTGCGACCTTGGCCGGCGTCCTTCAGAGCTGCCATCCTTCAGAGCTGCCGTCCTTCAGAGCTGCCGTCCTTCAGAGCCGGCGTCCTTCAGAGCTGCTGTCCTTCAGAGCCGGCGTCCTTCAGAGTCAGCCTTGCGTGGCTGAGTCCCCAGGCTGCCTGTGGCCGGGTCAGCCTGCGTGAGGGTGCGGAGACACGCATCCCTGCGACCCCCGTTCATCCTCCCTGGCTGTCACGGGCAGCCTCCTCCGAGTGTGCTGTTGCTGCATCCCTCAGCCCGGGGCAGAGGCAGTGGCTGCTCCCCTCTGATCAGCCATTCAGGTCACTCCCGCATCGATCGGGTCTGGAGTGTGCTGATAATCGGGCTTCAGAGCCACAGGGACTCAGGGAGGCTGAAAGTTCGTGTCTGACCAGGTCTGCGTGTCGTGGGGGTGCCCGAGCACGTCCCCAGCCCCGGCCTGCTCCCAGCAGGCTCTCCCCGTGCATCAGCACAGTCTTTGCTTTGCATCGCTCATCCGCTCCCCGTGGGTCCAACCCCCAGCTGGGGGGCCCTCTGCTCCTCCCCTCCTTGCACAGCCCAGGGCCAGGCACCCCCAAGGGGGCTGCACCCTGTCCTGTGCTACCCCGCTCCCGTCCCCCCGCAGCACGGCGTGGCCGTGCCTCCGCAGAGAGCGACAGATGTACCCGGCCCTTCGGGCAGTGCCGGGCAGGCTTGTCCTGTGATTAAACCAGCCTGAAGCCCCACTTCATCATTCCAATTGCCCTGTCAATAACCGGGTATCAGAGAGGGCTGCTGGACTGGTTCTTGCGCACTGACACATCCCCTGTCAATAACCTCTGGATTTAAGCCTGTGGCTCGGAGCATCTTTGCTTATCTCAGCTCTCTGAAGCACTTACGTTCCTGGCCATCATAACTCCCTGCCTGTAAGTGGAGACAGGCACCATTAGGCCTGCAGCAAACAGCTGCTGCAGCAAGTTTTGCTGGTAAAAGTGCAGCGAAGGTGTTTTCTACCTGCTCTTTTGCAGGTGAGCTTCCCGCAGGCTGCCAGGCCAGGGCTTGGCGTGGGGATGGGCCCAGCTCCAGAAGCACCCACACCCTCCTTCCCCAGCACCCCTCGTGCCTCTGGCAGCCGTGTGTGCTCACAGACCTTTCCAGAGCGAGGGCAATGCAATGATTTATTTTTATACAGCCCATTTCATTTATCATCAGTGCATCAGAAAGCAACAATTCACCTTTCAATGCACCAGCTGAAAAAAACTCGGCTCCACTCTGCTTGGCAGCGCCTCAGATTGGCCCTTTCCTGAGGCTGGGTGTTTAGCGGAGACTTAGAGCTCAATCTGTTTAGCTTATCGAAAAGTAGCCTGAGATGTGACTTGATTACAGTGTGCAAGTACCTTCCCAGGGAGAAAACTGCCAGGTATTAAAGGGCTCTTTAACTTAGCTGAAGAGGAATAATAAGAACTGAGGGCTTGAAGATAAAGTCAGACAAATTGAAACTCAAAATCAGGTGCAGGTTTGCAGCAAGGAGGGTGCAGAGCTGCTGGAGCAGGATCCCTGGGCACCTTTCTCAAAGCGATGCCCTGGCTGGACCGCAGGTCCGGGTCCGGGGGTCCTGACCGGGGGGGCTGCCCTGCCCTGCCCCGAGAACTAGGTTTGTGCGTGGACCTGGGCTTGGGCAGCAGCAGGATCAGTCCAGTGGCATCCGTGGGCGAGAGGGATAGGGGGACCGAATTTTCCTTCCCAGGCACATGTGAAAATCTCGCTGTCGCACGGTATCTCTGCCGGAGCCCGGGAGCATGTCATCCCCGAGGTGACCTTTCCCGGGACAGCTGGAGCCTCCTTTTCTGTACCAGGGGAAATTCCAGCCTGCTGAAAACTGCTCATCATGGAGGAACTCGATCCTGAAAACCAAAAGCCCTCTCTCCATGCTGCTTCTACCTCCCCTCTCCTCTGCTGCCGGGAACGTGTGGGAGCCTGCGAAGTGTGCAGGGACGTCCTCGTCTTGCCCCGCTCCGCCGTCCCCGTGACCGATGGCTGCACGTCTAACGATTCCCCGCTGGGAGTTAATCTTGACTGTTAGCATGTCAGGTTGCTGGTGGATTAAACAAGGGGATTAGCATCAAACAATTTCCCTCCCGCCCCAAGTGGGGAGGCAGGAAATATAATCACTGTGGTTTTATTCTGCTTAGGCTAAAAAAGCTCCCTGGCATGTGGCCGGGCGATGCCAGCCGTGCCGGTGGCACAGGGAGGCACGTGCCCAGGGCGCTGTGGGGGCAGCACTGCCTCTGCTGCCAACAGACCCCCGCCGGCACCGTGACGGGGACGCCGAGACCAGGGGCTGCTCGTCGGGGGGGCTCGGGGAGGTGTCCCTGCTGGGTGGCACTCGGGTAACGGCTGCAGCCTGCGCCCGGGGTGCTGGGTGCAGCCGCGGCTGGATCAGACCAACCCATTGCCCAGCTGTGAGGGGTGCGTGTGTGCAAGGGCTGCTCTGCTGGGCTCGGGCAGGGGCTGCAGCCATTCACCAGGTGCCCCCCAGGAGGGCACAAAAGCCGGGGCTGGAGAGGAGGCTCCCAGCCCCCAGGCAGCGACCGAGCGGCCTGGGCTCAGCTGTGGACAGCAGAGGATGGAACAGCCTTGCAGGTGAGAAAGCAAATCTCTCTTCCCAACAGCTCCCAGGTTCCAGAGCCAGGGAACGGTGACGCAGCTCCGATCCGACGGCTGCGGTGCTGCAGGCTCGCCAGCTTTCACCCCAAGCATCCTCCCCACCTGCAATCACAGGACCCACTGTCGGCACCGGGGCACAGCACTGCCCTCTCCGTGCCCTGTCTGTGCGGTGAAAGACTGGGCAGATCCTCAGCTCCTGGAAGCCCGAGCGATTTACAGCCCGTAGCCCCTGCGTGATCCCAGCCCCGCTGTCCCTGGGGCTGCGCAGGGGCAGGGGCGATCCCGGCATGTCTCCGCTGGGCAGTAGAGCAGGGGGGCTGCAGGTATCCCCCTTCTCCAGTGCTGCCGGGGGATTTGCCTCTCTCGTTCTTGCCATTTTTTAGGTGACTCTCTGCATTTGGCCTGTGCATCAGCGGAACACAGGGAAGGGAGGGGATGCAGCTCGGTGCGGGTGGGACCCAGGGACGGCTCGGCAGGTGCCGGCACAGCCCGGGGCCCGTGGGGAGCTGCGGCACAAGCTGCAATATCGGAAAATTCCCAAACAAAATTTCATGCACTAAATCTCAGGGCTGTGATTCTGCTGAGACCTGGCTTTATAATTGGATCTGTCAGAAACCCGTCACACTTAATGTGCAGCTGCCAACACGCCGTGCGGCTCCTCGCCGCGCTCCGCGGCCGGTGCTGGCTCTGCCCCTCTCCCTGCCCCTCGGCGGGCAGAGCTCCCCAGCCCAGCGGCGCTGCCCGGCCGGGAAAGCCTTGTCCTGACGTGCCCATCGCCCCAGCCCGCTGCAGAAACATCCCCAACTGCGGCTGCCCAGCCCCGGGACCGGCTGCGACGGGAGTGCTGCTCGTCCCACCCATTCCAGACGCCGACCCCTTGGCGCTCAACATGCCAACAGCTCTCCCCTCCCATGCGGAGCAGTGGACTGGGAATACCCAGTCTCCTACCCCACACCAGTGCTGCCAGCTGCAGTTGTGGGTTCCTGTATAAAGAGGCAGGAGTTTTTGCACTCGAGGGCCGTGGGCTGCGCTGTCACCGTCGGCCCAGCGGGTGCTGCTGGTCCATCACGCCTCGCACGCTGCCCGGCTGCTTCTCCTCCTGCAGCCGTGGTTGTTTCGGCGGATGGTTTTTGTTTGTTCGTTTCCCTCCCACGGTTTCCCTATTACCCAAGACGGGGCACGGTGGGGCGGCAGCGGTGGGAGAGAGCAAGGGGCTGCTTCTCCTTCCCATCCCATGTGGGATCACATGCCGCTCTGCAACTCGAGCAAACTCCAGTCATGGTCTTGAAGTCCTTTTCGTGTTTTATGTGAGAGGGCGGCACTCGCCAGGCTCGCAGGGGAGATGCACATGTAGCACGGCGCCGGCCGTGCAGTCGGGCAGGTCTGGTTTGTACTTTCTGTCACCGAAGCCTGGGACGCTCAGCAGCTTTGCGGGCCAGCCCCTGCTTTGGCTTGGTGACCACCTGAGTTTTGCCTCGAGGTGCCTCAGTTTCCCTCTCCACCACTGGGGAAGGCGGTGGGACGGTGCCGGCGAGGCCGCGGCGGTGTTGGCAGGGCGTGGAAGCCCAGCAGCCTGCGGCCGCCAAGGAGGAGTGTGCCCGTGTGTTCTTCACTTGAGTAATCAAACCCTTTATCCAGTGTTTGATTAAAGGCCACAAAACATATTATCTTTGATTCTTTTGCTTTATTTTTGTTCCCTTCATTTGTCCCTTGGAGATGAGGGTTGCTCTGGTACTTATTAGTCACAAAGCCCTAACCTCGCGCTGCATTCTTGCTATCTGAGAAATGAATTATTAATGGTGCATTAAACAGAGACTGGAAAGGGGCCCTGGGACACTGATAATCAGGAGCTAATTGAGGAAGAAATGAGATACTGCTCCCGTTGCAGAGCGGGGACTGTGCAGCGCTGCGATACCGAAGGTGACCCCGCTGCAACTCCTGGGCCCACTGCTCCAGGCTCTGCCTGCCCAACACTCGCTGGTGGCACGTGCACGCTCTGCCCTCGCCGGGATGCTGTTCCGTAGCTGGGATGCTCTGCTGTGGCCGGGTGCTCTGTCCTGGCCGGGACGCTCTGCCTGGTCCCCGTGCCCTGCTGTGTCCCACGAGTGTCCTGCCTGCGGTGGGAGAGCGGACAGGCAGGGCGCGGGCAGCGCCCGTGCGCTGCGGGCAGGGGGTTGCAGCAGCCGTTTGACGACAGCCGCTCCTGAAGCGAAGAGGCAGTCGGGCACCGCTTCCCCCTGCGCTTCAGCTAATCCTGGGTGAAACGGCACAGCCCAGGAGCAGCCCCGGGGACGTGGGGGCCCGGCAGCAGCGCCCGTGGCTGTGGCAGCATTTGGCAGGAGGGACGAAGATGGAGTCCGGGGATTAGCACAGATTTTTTCCAGGCTGCCTGCGAGCCTGCAGAGAGCTCAGCCCCGTGCCACGCCGACAGGCCAGTGGAGCTGGCTGTGGGGCGGCGTGGGGAGGAGAGGATCTTTCCCAGGAGACCAGAGGAGCCCCACGATGCTCAGCCCCCCCAGCCCCTCCGGCACGGCAGGGATGGGAGATGAAATCCTGCAGGCTCGAGGCAGAGGCTGCCTGGGCAGAGCCGTGCGGTGAGGCAGGAGGGCTCATACCCCCATGTGCTGTTATTTATTTTCCAGTATGCCGCCTGGCATCAGCTGTGTCCCCGCTCCCCTGCCTTGCTCTCGGGCTGGTGCAGGAAGCCGCCTGGCACGCCGGCAGCTGGGGAGCACACGGCAGCATCAGCTGCAGGAAGGTGGTTAATAAAACATGCAGCCTGGGCTGCGACGGGGGCTGGCGCACGCTGCGGGGGGCTGGCACCCGGCAGCAAGAAGAAGTCGGACAAATGCGTTCAGGCCCCTGGAAAGCTGCTGCATCCCGGATTTTCGATGGCAAGAAGCAGCTCTGAGGGGCTGGCCGGGAGCGCCCGACCACAGGAACAAAGGTTCTTTCTTCGGGCTTCCCATCGGTACTTGGCAGCAGCCCGGGCGCCCGGGGTGGCACCTCTGCTCACGGCCGGCTGCTGGCACGGGCGGCTCCCCGTGTCCCTGGGGCTGATGTCCCACCTTGGCAGTGGCTGCTCAGGATGCTGGATCCCGCCCGGATCTCAGCTGAACTTCTGCACAAGTGACCGGGGGCTGAATGACTTCAATCATCTTTTATTTATTCTCTTTTACTGTTTCTCTACACAGCTTTGAGCCACGGGCCTGTCAAATCTCTCCTTTTCCACTCCAGCTCCATTAAAGCATAAAAAATGTCTCCTTTTAAGCCCGAGCCAAACGGCAAACCTGTGTGAGCTGTAAACTTTCTGCAGCGGCTGAGGCGAAGCTGTGAAAAATACTGCAGCACGGATGATGTCCCCTTCTGGCTGCTGGGGAACTGAAAAGCTCTGAGATGGCCTCTTGCTGTCAGGACTGAGGGCTCGGGGCGCAGGCGGGGGCAGCCGGGGGGGTTGGTCCTGGGACAGCAGGGACAGGGCATGACCAAAATAGCATTTATTTTCTGTTATAAAACATATTGTCCATGTTGCTAAAGCGGTTGGGGTTAATGTTAGAAGGCGTTGAGCAAATCACAGCTTTTCTCTGTGCCTCAGTTTGCCTCCTGCAGCCCCCCGCGGTGCAGGCAGTGGGGCGGGCAGGGCAGCCGAGCCCCCGCGCCCAGGTGGGGCCGTTCAGCCTCCCCCAGCCGGGGCTGAGGCTTTAAAGGTGAGCGGGGCTGCTGCGGTGCTGGGCAGGCTGGGGGTCCCTGGGGCTGAGGGCTGTCAGGGGCAGGAAAGGGAACGAGAACTAGGTTTGTTCTGTCGGCTAATGGTTATTTCTGCTGCTGGGATGGAATTGGCCTTGGTGATGTTTCCTGAGCCCTGGAGGCAGCAGAATCCTTTGGGAACTGGTAAGTGCATGTGGCTCCGGTGGCAGTGAGGGGGCTGGGGGAGCAGCTGTCCCCTGGCACGGACCCAGACTTCTTCCCGTGGGCCTGCCCAGCCTGGCCAGCTGTCCCCTGCAGTGGCCCACCAGCCAGGGACCTGCGGGGGCTGCCCATGCTGCCAGCATGAAGCCCCCACCCGCTGGGACCACTGGGCTTACGGTGCTGGTTCCCTGCCACCGTGACCTGAGGCACCGCCCGGGGCTGGTGCTGCTCGCCCCGGGGCTCCGGTGCGTCCCCCTGCTCCGTGCCGTGAAGGCAGGGCTCGCCCGCACTCCCCCGGCTCTGGCACCATGTGCTTTGGGCTGGGATGTGGCCGCCGGGTCTCAGGGGCAGGAGAAAGATGGGGAGAAGCTGCCGTCGTCGGCCACCCCGGCCACGTGCAGGGGACACCTCTGCTGCTCCGCACGTGGCCAGCGTCAGCCCGGCGCAGCCCCGACGCGTCCCGCTGCCTCCCCTCTCCAAACACCGGTGGTGTTTTGGGTTTGAGACCCAACTGTCCTGCTCCCCTCCCGGCACCGGTGGGCTCGGCTCCGCTCCGCTCCCCCCGAGCGCCTGGCCAGGGCTCCCTGCTCCGGCTCCGCTCCAGCGTCACGCCGAAGCAGCCGCAGTTGGTCCAGACTCCTCGCATAAATATTTATGCACTGATGCAGTGCTCTTCTAAATATAAAGCTTTATCTGGAATTTCATTTAAACATTAAGTGTAGATAATTTATTTATAATTAATGTAGACATCAAGTCCCATCTCTGGAATGCCTGTGAGCTTTCATTTATAATTGGGAGGTAAGTCAGAAGCTAGAGGCTGGGCCCCTTATCAGTTTCATTTTAATTTTCCTTCTACAGCAAATGAAGCTGGTGCAATCCTTCTCTCATTAGGAGGAAGCACAAAACTCCCCTAAAATAACAGTTTTGTAGGGAACGTGTAATAAACCCATCTTTGTTCCTCTCCTCGCCTCTGACAATGTTACCAGGGCTCACAGCTCCCTTCAAAGTGTTGCTCTTTCTTAAAAATAAGGCTATTAAAAATTAAAACCACTTTTCTATACAATAAAATTTACTCCCTGCAATTATGCAGAGGGACTAGTTATCTTCCTTTTGTAGATTTTAATTAAAAGTTACAATGGGAAGGAAAGAACAACTGCCATAAAATAATAGAAGTCTCTCCACTAATGATGAGTTATTGGCGCCTTTCTCGCTCAGGCACCCTCTCAGGAGCTGGAGCCGCGGCCGAGGCAGCGGTGCCGGGCGCGGGGCCGCGAGGGCGAGCGGTAACGGGGGCGGCCGGGGGAGCGGCGCTGGGGCTGCGGGTGCCCCGGGGGGGGAGGCTTCCAGGAGCCGGTGCCGGGGGTCCCTCTGTTGTCCCTGCAGCCGGTGAGGGGTTTCCTGCGCCCATGGGTGCCGAATGGGTGCTCAGCTGGGCAGAAAGCCCATCTCACGCTGAACCCCCCCGGCAGCGCTGGCTCTGACGTGTTTGTGCTCTTGCTTCTGCACCCAGAACACGGGGCGCACTGTGCTGCCTGCAGCACCCGTGGGTGCTGGTGTGGGGGTGCTGGTGGCTGTGCAGATCCCGGGGTGCAAACCAGGCTGTCCGCACAGCCCGGCTCTGCCAGGGGCGCGGGGGCACGGCTGCCCCAGGCGTGTTTAACCTGCGGAGGCGGTGGGTCCATGACCCCCCAGACGCCGGGTTCCTCCCCGCGGCCCCGCCGGCGGCAGCCAGCGGCCCTGAGCCCTCTCGCAACGCGCGTTACGGCGGAGCCGCGCTGCGGAGGCCGTGCGACGCGCTCACCTGCCCCGGATATTTTACAGCGCTGAGGGCCGATCAAAGGCGGCCCCGCGCTCGCACTAAAAATAGCGGGTGCTGGGATGGAGCAGGGGCTGCCGGCAGGAGCCCGCGGTGCCTCGGTAACCTCTAAACACCGAGTGCCACCCACAACAGCCCCGCTGGGGCTCGATGGTCCCTGTTGCTTGTTCTTGAAGTCACGCCACCACCCCTGCTCCTCTCAGCTGCCGCAGGGTGACGAGGGCGGGCGCCGGACCACGTGCACGGCTGCTGGCTCCGTCCCTGCCGCGGGGCAGCCCCCGCACCGCTCTGCGGGACCAGGGCCCCTGTGCCGAGCGCGGCCGCACCGCCTGCTCGCCGGGCTCCCCGCAGGGACAGACCCTGCGTGCCGAGCGGGGATCGGCAGAGCCGCAGAGCATCAGCTGCTGCGAACATTCGGAATTCATAAGCCAGCTCCTCAGGACCGAGGGACGGACTCCAACTCCCCAGCGTTTCCGTGACGGATAGTGCACTCCTCTTGTTGCCTTTTGGTTTCCAAAGGTTTTGCTAGCACGCTCTTTAGTTTTAGGTTTTGCTAGCAGGCCCTGCTCGCCTCCAGCTTTTGTAGGCTCAAGCTAGGCATCTCTTGTGCCCGAGATTCTGATATGCCCCGAGGTGGCTTTGAGGTTTTCATCCTCCCTTTTGCTCCCAACCAGACAACCCCGGTGGTGCAAGGGCTGCAGTGAAACGGGCAGGCGCCTCCTGCGCTGCGGCAGCGGTGACGATGCGGGCGTTTGGGTGGCCGACCCCTCTGGCACCTGGGCTGCGTCTCTGCCCTTGTCCTGCTGCCCAGTGACGTGCTGGTGGAGCCAGAGCTCGGTGGCAGAAGAGCAGCCGTCACGGCGGAGGTGAGGCGTCCGTTGGGCGTGGGGACAGACGCACGGACAGGTCACTGTCCCAGCGCTCTTGTCCTGTCCTTAAAAGTAACAGGAAGGTGCTGCTGGACCAAAGTTGATCTTCAAACCACACGCCCTGGAGTGCTGCTGGTAACGGCCTTACTTAGCAGAAGAGCGCTGAGATTTAATTAACAAGCTATTTGCAAAGTGCTCGTTTGGAAAGGGCTGCATAAATGGAAGAACGTATCCCATTTTTACAACAACTCTTACAGAGTGCAAACCTTTGCCCCTGAGGACACCGGGGGCTCCTCTGAATCCAAATGTGGGGGTTTGCTGGGCTGGTGCCCCCCCGTCAGCGCTGACCGCCGGGTCCGATCACCGCGTCTGGCCAGAGCCAGGTAATCTGCCAATTCAGCTAACGGGCGCAGCGCAGGCGTGAGGGCCAAGACGCTGCTATTGCTTGGGGCCGGCGCGGCCGTGCTCGCCCCGTGTTGGCTTCTTGCTCTCCTGGAGGCTGGTGGTGCTGCCGTGCCCGCGTCCCGGCGTCCCACCGCCTGCGTCAGCAGCATGCCATGGGAATTTATGGCGAACAACCTGGGGCCCACCAAAGATGGGCCCTTGCACCCAGGCTATCGACTGGGACCAATCCTGCCCCGAGCCAGAGGGGCGGGCAGGGTCAGTGCAGCCTCGGCACAAAGGCAAGGACCGCCCGTCGGTGTCGTTTCTTTAATCGGGTATGGCTGTTGAGACGTTCTGCTGCCCATCTCCCCATCTGCCCCCTTTTCCTGCCTGTAAAGATGCTAACCCCCATTGATCTGGATCTGAAACATTTATGAAATCTTTATGGGCTTTAGAAAAGATTTTAATTCCCTGACAGTGCTGCTTTCACAAAAAAAAAAAAATATGACTCAATGAGCAATTATAGGCTTAACAGCTGCTGAATGGCCACGGCAGCTGCCGGAGCAGCTTGGCGTGGCTCAGCGCGGCGGCTGAGGAGCCAGCGAGGCTTCCTGGAAAGCGACGCTGGGAATGAGCCACCCTGCACCGACCTTCCCGGGCTGCGGGACCCCGGCTGGGCTCCTGCGGCACGGCCCCTCCTCTGCCCACCCGTCTCCCGTGGGCCTCGGAGCCCAGAAGCCCGGGCAGGGAGAGGCTGTGCCGCGTGGGAGGCAGCGATGCCGGGGAAGGGGACGAAGAGCTCTCGGCTGTGGCCAGAGAGCCGGCACCACAGGCAGCCAGTGCCGGTGGGACCCCGGCGGGTGCTGCAGGAGGGGGCCCTGCTCCCCTCGGAGAAGCCCGCCGGCCCTGGTGGCAGCTTGCCCGGAGCAGGCTGGGGCTGGGGGGCTCTCGACCCTGGCTGGGCTCTCTCGGGGGGCACTTTGGCAGCACCTGAGCTGCCGACTCTTGTCTCCACGGGACGCAGCAGACCCTGCGCGGCCGTTTTGGGGGGGATCCGTCACTCCCACAAGTTGCTGCGCTGGCCGCGGCAGCCGTGACGGCACTCCGTGCCCGGTGTTTGCCGACAGGCTCCGTGCAGGGGTGTGCGTGGGCTCAGCGCTGGGCTGCACGCTCGGGGCCGCTCCTCGCAGAGCTGGCCGGTGTGGAAAGGGCTTTGCAATAATCAGCTGCTTAAAATTGCTTTCAAAGACTCTCGCTTGCTGTCTCTCCTGGTCTGTGACAAGTGCTTGCGGTGGTGCCTCGACGCGGGCGTAGCTGAGGGTCTAGACTTACGCAGGTGGGCTCCTCCTTGTCGTCCCCTTCCCTGTCGACTGGTGGCTGGGGACCCCAATGCTGTGCAGGAGCCTGGGGCTCTCCGGGCAGGACATGGGCAGGGCTCGTGGTCCTGTGGCTCCATGTTTGGGGTTGGAAGTGTCTCGATGGCATCGTGTCTGGGACAGCCTTCGGCTCCTCCGGCTCACCGGCGAGGTGCCACCGCAGTGTCCCCAGGCAGCGCCAGCACCTCCCTGCACGGTGAGAGGCAGGAGCTGGCGGGGCCAATAACGCAGCTCCCTCGCTGCCGTGAGGACGTAGACCATTGAGTTCATTGTAAAACTTCTTATTTACTCGACGCGGAGCTGCTGAACCCTGCGAATACGAGGAAAGGTGAAGCTTCAGCCCTGACAAGCGCTGTTCCCCAGCGGGAAGAGGCTGATCCCAAAGGAACGTGTGGGAAGAGGCTGATCCCAAAGGAACGTGTTAGAGGAGCAAACTCAGGCGGGTGCTGGGGCTCTGCACTGTGCTCTGCCCAGCAAAGCCGCTGCCTCTGGCACAGAGCTGGCCCGTGGCGGCTGGCAAAAGGCTTTCTCCTGCTAGGCTCATTTCTTCTCTTTCGAATGCAAAAAGCTGCTGTAAAGAAATGAGCACGGGGGTGGGAGAAACTTTGTGAGCAACTGCAGCGAGATGGAGGATTCGTATGTGCTGTTCCTTCTGCTAATCTGTCCCACAGCAGTTCTGTGTGGTGCAGCTGGAGACGACCTTCTCCTTGTTTTCAGAAATATCTGCAGCAAACTAAGGTTTAAGAGTCTCCGTTGGCCTTGGCACAAACAGTATCTTGAGGAGAAGCTGAACTAAACACAAGAAAAGAGGTGTCTCCAGGAGGATTAGCCAGCATTGCTGAGATGCATATCACATTGATTGCCTTGCCCTGTCTCTGTGCCGTGTTTCTGGATGGGAAAACAAGTTTACTTGCAGCCTGTTAGAGTTTGTTTTGAGCCAGCTGAGGCTGGGCCTGTGGGAAGGAGACGGGGGCGAGACAGGGCTGGGCAGGGTTGTATGGGAAATAAAGAACAGATTGTGAAGTTAACATCCCTCAAAATATTTTCATGAGGAATTTAATCAGCACCGTGCATTTGCGTGGTGGGGAGCCAGTGCCCGGCAGAGCTGGGCTCCCCTCGGCGGGCGCAGACACGGGAGGTCCTGCTGAGGACAGTTTGCAGGAGCCGATCGGATCCGACCCTCCGGCTGGGAACAGCTCCCTCCTCCCTCCCGCTCAGCATTCTTGCTCATTTTTTTGACACAGCGAAGTGTCACCAGCTTGGTCTCTTCATAGGCACAGGCTGCAACGGGCATGAGTTTAGTTTAATTAAAAAAATCCCTGCATGCAGGCTTGGTACATATACCATGAAAACTTCAGGAGCTGGGAAAGATGGCAAGAGGAATATTGCATTAGACTGTGAGCGATGTGAACGGCTGCCTTCGGGAGGGGGGAAGCCAGCAATTATGGTGGAGGGGGAGCGACTCATCCGTGCTCCCCAGTGCTGGAACGCTGGGAGATGTGGGCTGGGCGAGAGGCCTCATCCCTGCGCCCACGCCTGGAAGGGGGGAGTACGGCCCCCCTCCCCGCGGTGCGGTGGAGGCAGGACGAGGCTGTAAGGGTTAAGGTGAATGAAAAAACTCTGTGGAGGAGCTGCAGCCCTGTCTCTGCTCCTTGGAGAGGAAGGCTACACCGTAATCGTCAAGCTCCTGACAGCTAAGGTAATGCAAGGTTTGAGATCCATTAGAGTGCCTGTAATTATTTATAGGAAGGAAAAAAACACCTTACATTGTAAAAATCAGATGGCATGGCAAATAAATGCGCCAAGCTTTGGAGAAAGGATTCTTAAAAACCAAAGTAATTCACAAGGAGAGCCACGCGGAGGCTCGGCGGTGCCGCACTGCTGATCCTTGGGACCCGACCCTGGCTCCGGTGGCAGCGAGGAAAGGGGCTCTTGGTCTGGACAGGCATAAGCCGGTGCTGCTGGGCCATCAGCTTGTATTCCAAGATCAGGAGGCCTAGAAATAGCTGCTGGAGAGGAGCACAAAGCCCAGCCTCTCTGCTCCTGGTTTCCACCTCTCTGGTAGCTGGGGGGCCCTCGAGCCCTCCTGCAGCCGCAGTCCTTTGCTCGGAGGAGCTCAGAGCAGCGCGTGGTCTGCCCTGGCTTCCAGCAGCCTCCACCTCTCTGCCAGTGACTTCACGGGGCTGATCAGACTTCTTCATCTTGGCATCAATTCCACTTTTTAGTGGAGGCAAAGCAGCAGCGGGCGAGAGTTCCTGGAGACGAGAGCCCTGAGCGCATCTGTTCTGGAGGAGAGTGCTCTTGGCCAGAGACCCGGGAGGGCAGAGCAATTCCCTCGCAGCCAGGCTGCAAAGCTTAATTAGCAGTTTTGCGAAGTGCTTTGAGATCCTCTGTGAAATGTCCTGGAGGAGGGCAAAATGTGATTATATAACGTGTCTAGACAGTATATTCCTTGGGACAGGGAGCAGGTCTTTTTTATATCTCTTCTTCTGTGTCGACAATGCGTGGCCTCGCTTAAAGGTTTTGGGAGCTGCTAAAATATTAATAATGACAACGATAAGAAAACACATGCCTTTGCACTCAAAAAAATGTTGATCTTAGCACAAGCCAGCTGTATGACAGCAAAAAAGCCTTTGCCTGGCGGGTGCCTTGTGCTCCAGCTATGATGACTTAAGAGCACACAGCATCTCCCTGCAGGCCCCCTCCCGCCCGGCTCCGTTTCATCCTCCTAGAGCAGCTGGGCTCCTCCGGCTCTTTCGGAGGGGCCAGGCTGTCCGGGCAGGGCGCGAGGTGTTCCCCTGCCATGCTGCGAACTGTCAGTATGGGAACCGCAGCCACGCTGGGTCAGAGCGGGGGCTCTGCTGCCAGCGAAGCCCTGCAGCCCCCGCGAGGCCAGCGGTGCCACCTCGCCTGTCCCCTCCGAGAGCTCCTGGAGAGCCGGGCTGTCTGCTGCTGCTCGGGGCTACGGGACTGGGGACCCTTGTCCCAGCATGCGGAGATGAAGGGGAAAACTCGGTGGGCAGGACTGAGACCTGACCCTCCGTGCTCCGTGGCGCTGGTGGCACCGGGCATCTCTGTGCCCCAAAATCGGGGTGCCCACCCCACAGCCCTGCTGGGTCACCCTCCTCCGCTGCCCAGCCCCAGCACCTTACTGACCCCCCAGATCCCCCGGAAAGGGCCTGGGGAGCCACCGCGCTCCTGGGGGTGCGCAGGCGGCTGGGGCAGCACAGCCGGGCAGGGGGTCCCTGGGGGTCCCCCGCCTCCCCAGACCCGCTCAGCTGCCCGCCCCGGCGCTGGGCAGCCCTGTGCCAGGCCGGGGCACCCCGGACCGAGGGGTGCGCGGCGGCCCCCCCGCGCCCCGCTGCGGGATGCAGCACCGGGATGCGCCGCCGCGGTTCCCCCCTCCCACCCCGTACGGGCGCACGGCGCCGGGGGGGGCACCGCGGCG
>VZTQ01011455.1:13300-94087 GCA_013400755.1 Pelecanoides urinatrix
TGTGTGGTGTTCTTAATCAATTACAGCAAATAATTCTCAAAGTCTGCTCTGTTTCTGAAAATATTCATTCAAGTTTCATGGTACAATTTTTTTTTTTTTTAACTGTGAAGAGTTATTATCAGTTTTGCCCAACCCAGCCACAATGACATTTTGCTTTCTGAAGACTGCATTGTACATTAGAGACAGAGTTAAAAGTTGCACATTCAGAGCAGTTGTCTGAGTATTGCAATGTATTCTTATCAGTTCAGCATCTTGGCAGGTTTTCTGGCAGGAAGTGGCATAAGTCTTTAATATTTTTTTGTGGATTGTGGATTAATAATTTAGACAAGTATAGTGTGCTTGCTCTATGACCATGAATGTGCTGCATTTGATCTTTGAATTTCCAGAGTTCCAATCACCATAATATTATCCAGGCACTGTACAAAAATCAGTTCAGCCTGTTAAGGATATTCAGGGGAAAAAAAAGATGAGATTTGTATCTACTAATATAAAGACCAAAAAATTAATTTACTTTTTCTCTAAAACAGCCATATAGTGTCCAGAACCTTAAGTTAGGTTGTTTATGTATTTAACAAAAAGATATTCTCAGTTCCATGTTCCTTGGAGTCCACAAAAAATCTGTNGAATATTGCAAAAAAAAAAAAAATTCCCGGAAGTGGAAACTTAATTAGTTGTAGGACTTTCTTCCCCTTCTGTGACTTCTGAACATCATAGGTATTTTCTTCTTATTGGAAAAGAATATTACAGTGAGCTGTCCAGCACAGCAGGATACCACCCCAGCAGCCAGCTGTCTATGAACTCTCTCCTCTGAGCATCAAGGCATTCTTTTTTCTTTTAATTTTTTTATTTTACACATCATTTAGTGCTTACTGCATTGTAAGTATGATTCAAAATTGTTATCTCTTCCACTTAAGAGAAGAAACAAAACAAAACAAAACACTTATTTGTGGTGTATATACTCTTTTGGAGAAATTAATCAAATTCAACAAAACTTGTATTGAACTGTAATGTACATCAATAGCTCTTTGAATCCAACAGTTGTAGAAGCTCTATTTTTTGGATAACAAACTGGCATTTTTCCCTAGCCATGGGTTACTTCATGGTACTGCACTTTTACTTGGTAGAACTATGCCTTTTACAAGAAGAATGAAAACACAAGCCTGTTCATATTTTCTTATTTGAAAGAATGATAAATTTAAAATATTTTTTATACCTTTTGTATACCAAGACAAAACACCACGGGTCACCTTCACCTGAATTTGCCCTGAAAGATACACACAAAGTTCCTCATTCTTGCTTTTAAAGAACTTTGGATATTTGAAGTACACATACACAATGAGAATTTTAACTTCTGGAACAGGAGACCTGTTATCCTTTTGCTTAGGCAGATAAGAATAGCTATACCACTTCAGTTAACAAAGGGAAAAGAGTTCTCAATTTATTTTCTGATTTCTTTTAATTGTGAATTTTCTCTTTGTTTTGCATTTTTTTTTCAGATGCTGACAATTTCAGATCACAGTTATATCACTGAGCTTGCATGCTTTGTGTGACAGAATGAGCACATTCTAGATATTTTACTGGGTATACAAAGTCTTCCATTAGGAATCAGAAACCCCCTGTGCTAGGTGGATGACTTAAGCCAGAGTCGTCTCTTCTCCCCTCTTTCCAACAATTATTCAGTGAAAGATAAGATTTGCCTAATAGCCATTATTCATATCACCTCAGTGAACTAATACTACCTGTTGGTATACCTTCTACTTAAGTTATAATAAATGAAGCTTAGTTCTAAGGGGTCATTGTAGGAAACAGGATCTCCTTATTTAAAAGGGCTCCATAAACATGTCTAATCTGCCTTCTAACTGTGCCTCCTGGTTCCTAGTCTCTCTCTTGTGAGGACTTTTTTGTTTTGTTTTCTTGTCTTGTCATTTCCACCCCCCACTCTCCAGTACAATTGCAAAACAGAATTTTACCATCTGGTCCAGCCCAGCAAATCTATCTGTAGCACAGCATGCTGCCACTTGCAGGAACTTTGCTTCAGCCAAATTTAGTGGTGTCATAAATGGTGTAAATTACATGCCAGTAAATCAGTGCAAGTCAGCATGAAGGCAATTTAGGTACTAGAAAGTGTAGGTTATAATAGGAAAGAATCCAATTTAGGTATGTAATATAATGGAATGTCATGTAACTGATCACTTTCATAAGTTATACCTTTAGGCTCTACCACTGTTTGGAAGGCTGCACGTAACGGCATTCAACATAAGACAAGATTTTCCATACAAAACCGCCAATAGCTGCATAGCAGCAAAAAAGGAAAACTTTTTTTATTGATGACCACAATGACAAGCACAAAACAAAGGAATGTAAAGGGAACTGAATGCATGGTGTATGAGCTATGTGAAAGAGTAGAGAAACATTGTTACATATGTTATTTTTAAAACTCAGCAGATGGTTTGACATAAGTAATTTGCTGATGAATTCTGCTTTTCATTTCCATTTGAGAATTGTCTTAGGATACTGCTTTATGCTCTTAATTCCTCTAATTAAGCCCATTGTTTTTGTGTATACATTTAAACTAAAAAGTTACTTTAAAAAAAAAGGGGGGGAGTGTGAAGTGGGCAAATTAAGCACACAGCATGTTAGGATTCAAAGACAAAGATTTTAGATTCTGCAAAAAGTGAATGTATTTCACCCAACTTTAGGCATCTATTCTTTCTATAGACCCTGATGGGAAATACATGCCTCCTGAGGGTGATTTATCCCTCCTTACTGCAGTTGCCCAAAGCAGACACTTCCTGTGACTGAACCCAGCTTTCTCTCTCCATTCACTTGAAAAGAAGCTCCAGTTGCTACACCTGACTTTTTCATGGTGCCTTTCACATTTCCAGCCTGCAAAAGCCTATTCTAATCCAGTCTGTGTCATCTATGACAATCTGTTTTATGGCTAATCTATTCCAGCCTTTAAGTACTGGTAGATAACCATGGATTAGGAAGTTGTTAGGCTTGGTTTTACTTCACTGAGCCAGGGGTCAGAAGGTGATAGAGGCTGTATCTACATTACCATGAATGTGGCATAATAAGAGCAGATCTGAGGGTGAGGCTGCTGGTACTGAGGATCCAGTGATCACAGCATGTGCTTTTTGTAAGCATTTCCCTGACTGCTATCATGAATCTCAAGCATAGTTGGTGAGAGCAGTGCAGGTGATAAGACCAGCCTGACAAGAGGAAGTGATGTTGTGATTTGATTTGGTTATACTTAAGATTAAGCAAGAGTATTTGAGAAAGGCTAGAACTTTTAAAACTCTGAATGTTGTAAATGTCCTCTAATGTGATGGAGGCCTTGCATGCTCCTTTTCATGAGGAAAAAAGTTATTGAAATCTCCTTTTTTGAGCGGTTCATTCTTTGATAAGGTGAATATTTCACAGAACAGGATTGCCTCCTAGTTGTGCTTGTGTTCAGTGTTGCACTTCTAAGTCTGGATAGCAGACATTTACTCCATTTTGTTTTATCTGATGTTTCTGATGCTATTTGAAAGAATGATTTTTGGAAAACATTGCAACTTTACCCCTCATACATGTGATTTAGCACTTAGAAATAAAGATAAAGCCTGCCCTTTTGGGCAACAAGCTGGAAAGGGATTATCATACACTCTACTTTGAGAACTACTAGCATATAGAAACAGCATTTTTTTTCTATGCTAGATTTTTATGTCATTTATTCTCATCACCACTTTATATCACTGTAACAAGTGAACTAAGATATTTATGTTAAGTTTAGTCTTCAATATTCAACAACTTTTCCAATCCCTTCTTTTAAGTGGCACATTCAGCAAATTGCCAGGCAAGTACTCTGTTTACGACAAGATGTTAGAAGAGGAACATGGTTAAAGCCAAATAACAGGAGGGGTCCACCTCAGATGTCATTGTTGTAATGTCTGCCCAGGTGCCTAGTCAAAAAGACCGATTCATTTTTGGCATTTAGTTCTTTTCTGTGAAAGGTCTGTGTAGGCATTCATGATGAATGAGGCTGAGGTTTAACAAATGTTCACCACAAGGGAAAACACAATCTTGTGAGTCGGAGCCCAGCAGCAAGTGAAGGTCAAGGAGGAAGTGTGCTTTATTCTGCGAGCTTTTCATGGGCTGACTCAAAAGCTGCATGGTTTGCCGTGGTTCAACTTTATGATGTCTGATGTGTCTTCCTCTATTCTGTTATCTTACTGTGATTGAGGATACCCTAATTCACTGTTACTTTGCGGAGAAAAATGGGGTTATTATACAGCTAAAAAAACATTATTGCTTAGAAAAGAAAGACAAAGAAATGATAAGAAAAGTGTAATTTCTATTGGCACCAACTGGTTTCTTCTTATTTCAAAATGAGATGAAAACTGAGGAAAGCACTGAAGAGAAGTACGATCAAGGTGCTGCTGCAGTGATGGTAACACCAGCTCTAACTGCTTATCCTCTTACTTTGTATCTTTAAAGATCTTGTTTCCTTCTTTAGTACATGTGGGCCTGTTATATCTATGAATGGCTGCATTCATTTCTTCAGTTTGGCTGTTTCTTAGATAAAAATATCTGCTACTTTCTCCCAAAGCCAAGCTTTTGTGTAAGATGTATGACTGTCTCAAAGGTCTCTTACAAAATTGTAATATTTTCTTCCATCATACCAACGTTTCGTCTAGTTTTGGTACCTATTAGATACTATGTTTTTCATGTTTGTTTTTTTTTTTTTGTTCTTTTAATTGGGGTCAAAATCATCAGGAAAACTATTAAATTATACTGACTTTTTGGGGTAATTAAAAATGTACCTTGTTAGTTTATTCATATGGGAAATACATAAAATTGACTTTCTAGTTATAAAAACAAAGAAAAGGCTGAAAAGATAAAATATGACCAGTGATGTTGAATGAATGAAAGTAGACAAATAGATTAAACCAATACTAATATTACTATGTTATCTATACCGGTGAGTCTTGATTTGGAAGGCTGGCAGCAACTTAAATGTTGATCCAGCTACATGCCATTGATCATTTCAATAGAAATGGAGTTTGGCTGGTAAAAGAGTATTGCTTTTAATAAAAGACGTGTTTTTAGTACAATCACAGGCAAAATAGATGTTTTTATATTTTTGACAACAAAATCAGCACTTATCTCCCAAAATATTGAATAACAGAAAAGAGACATGGACCAGGGTCTTCCTTTGCTTACCAGAATGCCTAAACTATTAAATCTTCTAACTGTTTTGAATGTCTTCCTGTTTCAGATAACTCTGTCAAAACTGATAATACTTCCTTGAAATACTTGAAGTTCAATAAAAAGGTGTATTTCAATACTGAAAAAAAATTGTTTTTCAAAAGAGCCATCTATTGACACAGCAGAAATAAGCAGGCCAAAGTTGTCAGTAATACACGCACATTTATGTTCACAATATGCATTTTTTTCACATATTTAAATTCTGTTTACTGATCATTAAGAGGTTGGAGAGGATTGTGCTGAATTTTCCTCTATTCCATTTCTGATTTCATCAGTCAAAAGTTTCACTGATTTAAATAAATAGAAGGATTAGCTGAAGGCCTTATGCTGCTTCATAAAGCTTCTCTGAGTTACTTGTGATTGATTCCTGAAATAATTTCAAATAGGTTGCACTGGCCTTTATCTTCTTCCTTCTGCTCCATCTGTTGAAGTATTTCAACTAATAAGAACTTATGTGGGCATTTTCTGAAGGAAGTCATAGCTTCTGGCATTTTAAATGTCATTTTTAGGTTTGCCAGTCAGTATTTCAACTGCTGATCAATAGTTGTAGGTATGACTGGAACTGAACACGTATATACCCTAATATAAATTGCTTGACCATCTCAAGGAGAAATTTTATTTTTCAACTGTGTGTCAGTTCCTATGTGACTTTCCCCTAAGGATTGCTGGAAAATGTTACGCTCTGTTTATGCAAGATTAAAAATGTAAATCCTGTTGCCAGTCTTCTGCCCATACAGTAAGAATGCGGGTTGCTACTGCTCTGATCTTATGTGTTCAGAGCTTTATTCCTGAGCGCTACATAAACATTGCAAATAATCTGCACTGTTTAAAGGGTCATTGGCCAGGGTTACAGTGCTGAACACTATCTATCTCGCCACCATTTAATTTGTGTTAATATAAATGGTTTATTATTTATGGTTTATTGAGCACCCTTTACATATTTAGCATTTGCTTTTTGGCTTATTTTTCATTTTTAACCACTATGTTGAAAGGCACTGTAATTGGGCCACTCAAACACTGCCAGTTATAGAAATGAAGTAACTGTGCAGGACTCTCAATAAACAAGCTGATTATGTTTAGCTTAGAATTAAAAGAATATTTTTCCTATGAGAGGCCTAAAAACTTAGGGGTTTTGTTTGGTTTGTATTTTTTGTTTGATTCTCTGAGCAAGATTATTTAAAAGAAAATGTACCTAGGAATACGTGCATTCTTCAAGCGCAAGTGAAACAGTATCAGTAGTGATGCAGGCTTTGTTAATTCTTTGAAAACGGTGAAATAGATGACCTCTGACATCCATCTTAGAAGGCCACATATATTTGCTCATGTGGGTAAGATGTTACACCGATGCTTTAATATCTCTAAAGGTAGTAAGTATTTCTGAAAAATAAATTTTATGATCCTGTTCTATTAAGAAATATGGAACTCTTCAGCACACTCGGCAATGAGTTTAAACAGAATCTGCCGAGGGAATTAATCTCTTGCTATTCCTACCACAAATTCTAACTGTGACTCTGATCAACACTTTTCAGTTTTTGTTGGATTAGGTTGATCTCTACATCTCCTTATGAAATACAGTATGTCAGATACTGCTGCCTTATATATCTCTAGTCTTATAAGTGGCTTTTTCATTTCTAGATATTTCATCCAAAAAACCAAATACCTAAACTGACTGGATATACATCCCTAGCAGGTTAAATATAAGCTAGACACCAAAATTTCCAATAGATGATTCTCCCAAACATGCTGAGCATCAGGATAAAGGAAAAAGGTCAGAGAGTTAAAGAAAAATATTCATTCTCAGATTTATTTCTGCAATTGCAACCCAGTGAAGAGGAAATAAGAGTTTGCACAGCTTTAAACATTTGAAATGGATTTAACCAGAATTCACATATTCTTTAGTCAGTACTTTCCAATGTACAAATAACATTTAAGATTTTTTTGACATAGGGAATAGAACTATGGTGATTTAATCACCTCCTTTAATATGGCTGAAACTCACAATGCCAAATATGCCTTTGGTTATTGTAATGCGAGTACTTATCCAGTAAGGGCACTGAGGTTACTAGTTAATTGTATGCAATAATCACAGAGTACTGTGAAGTATTCCAGAGATGCCAGAAATTATACTCATGGAAATAAGTATAATGTAATGTTAAAGTTTTCTTCTATTTTGTTATTTTGGCTCCTTGGATCCCTTTGCAGTAGGAGATCTGACTGGTTAAAGAAGGAAGTAGCAAAACGTGTACTGCAACTTTTTGTCATAATGATTTTGTTCAAGAGACTTAATAGTGTTCAGACTATTATTACTAGGGTTACAATGGACACTGAAATGCACTAACCACTGGATACCTGAGTAAGAGTCCTTGCAACCGATTATGTCACCTGCCACTGTTCTTGGTGGCACTGGTTTCACTGAGAGAGAATACCACTGCATGCAGTGGAATTTCTTCTGGTTTTCTGTAGTATAGATGAGAGCAGAGTTTAACATCCTGGAATTCCAATTAGTGGTTGACATCCCTTGAAGAAAGTTGTCAGTAGCTTCTGTTTTGAAGATGACCTCATTATCTACAATATAACTTTTAAAACTGGAGACACGATGGCCATTTAGGTAGATCTTTGAGAAACTTTATCTTTATCTCTGAAGGTCTGTTTTGCAGACATCCTGTTTTTCTGCCTCTTGGAAGAGCTGCTGTGTCTGCCTGAGCAGCAATCAAATTAGGAAATGGGATACTGCCTAATGAGGATATTTTGTGCAAGTTCTGAAAGAATCAAAATACAGCAAACAACCAGGTTATACAGCTCAAATCACAAATGAACATATCCTCAAGTGCAGAAAGATTGCTGCTGCTTGGCTTCCCACCGATCAGTTTATTACTTACAAAAATTGCACTTTTACATCACACTTTGATATGCTTCTCTTTTCATGTTTGAATAGTGTTTGCTATTCCCTATTTTCTCAGCTGTGCCTAACCTTGTCTGAAATCTTTTATGCAGTAGTTCTCGCCTTTCTCAGGAAATACGCCTCTTAGGTTTTTAACTGTTAATTCACACAAAGTCCTGGAAACTATCTGTGCTCTCACCTCAGTTGTGTGAATTTTTCTGCCATTATAAGTCAGTAACACTAACACTGCAATCTGTCTGAAGTTGAAAATTTACCAGAGTCCTGTAAGACTGAACACCAGGTCACTTCAAAGTCTCCCACGAATCTATGGTAAATGAGTGGCTGTGTAACTCCTGTCAGCTTTGATGTTGTATGGCAGACAGCAGCTACATTCCTTGCTAATACCACCAGCAGTAGTAGTAAAGTTGTTTTTTGGTTTTCGGGTTTTTTTAGAGCTAAAATAAGGATGGTGTTCTACCATACATAGCTGTAAACATAATTAACTGCTAACCAAAATTCTAGTTAGAATGGTCTGAAAACTTTGCTCTGTCATCTACTTTCTGAAAACTCTTCCATCTTGTGCCATTTCTTACCAGCTGGACAAATTTTGCATATCAATCTGAAAATATACTTTTGCCTCATTACTTTGCATATCAATCTGATATCAATCTCAAAATATCCTTTATAAGGAAAACGAATAAGCACGTGAACAGGTTAGTTTATACTTCCATGAATGAGGCAGAAAAAGGCCATGAAGTACTTTTGTGGACTGTGCAGAAATAGATAATTTATGGTTCAATGTGCTGGGCCTTATAAATAGTTCCAGTTATACTAGATATAAGTGAGTTTGACAAGATAGTCCATACAGATCCATGATTCAGGGTTCACAAATCTCTTTCCTAAAAATGAAGAAAATTTCAGCTGAATATATCATTGGAGTGCACTGATATACTGCTCTCCATCACAAATGAAGTCTCCTTCAAAGCATTCAGTCAGCATCCCCTCAGCAAGTTACAACTTTCAGTTTACACCCTGCAGCACTTGAAGAAAGTGTATATTTAGACAGTGACAGAACAGCAGTTTCAGATAGGCAACTTCATCTTGGTTACTTCCCTAAGGCACCAGATTTGTCACTTTGTTAATGCCCTTTGCCTGTAGCAATTTCATACTTGGGTTGTTGGGCACATTTGTTATGTATGTTTAAGCAAAGACTGTAATAATGAAAAATACCTTATACCTTACCCTGCAAGTTCTTCCATCTCTTCAATTCCAAACTTAGAGCTGGAGCTTATGCATACCAGCAGTAATTGATATTTAGCTCTTGGTGTTTTTCGTCTGAAGATATGGGGACTTACAACAGAGAAAAAAAGCAATGTTACTAAAGGAAGGAGAAGCAAAAGTATCTAAGGTTAAGTGTGACAAAGGTCACAGAAAAGGCAGTGTTAGAGGGAAAAATACAAAGCTAGAAGAGGTAAAAGCAAAGAGGAATGTGATCTTGAGTTGGAATAAAGGTCATAGAGGACATGGGTGTCCTAATATGTTAATAGGAATGATGTATATAATCATATNAAAAATTGACCAGTTTTAGTGTAATGATACTAAGGTTATAATATGAACTAAAACCTTATTGATGTTAGAGAATAGGTAGGAAAGAAAATTACAGAGTTGTGTCTAAACTGGGGCCATTGGCCTTCTAGAAAAGAATTGTGTCCAGCAAGGAGCAACCTAATCCACTGGTTTGGGAAATTTAAGAAATACATGAAAATGAGTTGCTTCAACAGAGAACAATACCTAATTCTCTTAAATCTTGAGTCCAAAAATAGTAACCCAATACTCAAGACCACATTTGTGGCACTTCATGAGAGGTTAAGATGGATTAGGCTGTCCCTTGAACACCACAGAGGAATAGCTTTTTCCTAGAAGGGAAAACAGGCCAATACTCATTTCCAGGAATTCTTCTGATAGTCTTGGTTTGGTTTTTACTCAAATTTCACTTCTGGGTAAATTGTCAGTGTGATGTCCTCAAAGAAAGTGAGGGACTATTGAGATCGTTTGGGAAGAGGATAGTGAGCTGGAGCCTGGCCAAGTAGCTCTCCCTATCCCTGTCCTAGTAATAGCCAGGCATTCATAGGAACATGTCCTGGGTTTTGGTTTTGGTTTGGTTTGGGGTTTTTTTTGTTGTTTTTTGTTTGTGTTTTTTTTTTTTTTTTTAAGTGTTGTTGTTTGGAATAGTTTGTTCACGTAGTGATAGGATTTTTCTAAAACTAGGATTATCCCATCTGACCTGGTTAACACAGACCATGGTTATTTCTGGAAGTATTTTGCAGTCCAGTTGGGAATTATGGACTTAAGGATAAGTTGAAATGAGTTGAACTAAAGCAAACCTTTTCTGCTTAGTTGTCTGAATATATTACAGAATATAAACACTGACCAGGAAAAATATTCCAAAAAACCAGAAGCAGACTCACTATTGTATAAAAAGGCCCAAGATGCAGAATAAATCTTTTCAGTTCCTGTATTTCAGCTTTTGCTTCTGTTTTTTTCCTGTCTGTTCCGTAACAGCCTCTCTTGAGGTTTTCGCTATCCTGAAGAGTGCTAGCTGCTCCCAGTATTCAGCACCAATGTACTTTTACCTTCAAAAAACTGGTTTCTGCCAGTAAAAGCATGCTTTGAGAGCAGCTATTGTTATTGACTGACATTAGTGAATTTAGACTAGTAGTCCATGCTTTAAATGACAGAATAATAGTACCTCATCTGCAGCAAAGCAGTATAGCAACACTTTGAGAATCAATGAGATCCTACAACAAGTAGTTTCTTGATACACTGTTTATTTTTTGGAGAAAAATAGCTACCTGAAAAGCTCTTGGCTCCAATTTTTAGCTGGTGTTTTTAAGCCCCATTCCATTGATCTTAATGTTTCAAAGGGAATGGAAGCTTTCAGACGCTGACAATACAAATCATCATGTGCAAAGAATTCTTCAGATGTAACAGGTATATAAAACAGGTGTATGAAATATCACATACAATGGTTAATTATTCTGTTTTAAAATTTCATTGTGTCTTACAGGTCTCTTCACAATCATTTATTTAATGTGTTTCCCCCCTTCCTTCTTTTTCTTGAACTACCTAACATCCTAAAATAAGTCACTTATGATTGCACTCTCATGGAATCAGAACAATTGCCTGAATCCATTGTTATGGTCAGACTACGTGCAAATAAAGGAAGATGAAAGTGTTAGACAAGTGATTTAATAATTCACTTTTTATAACTTCCATTTTATAGCTGCTTCATCTAGCACTGGCTGTACTGCACCAGCTTAGAACAACCTCTGAGGAAGGGGAAAGAGATCTAGTGTGCTGAACTTTATTTCTTAGCACTTAATAGATGGAGGAATATTAAAGCAAGCTAAAGGAGACAATTGTATAACTGCCTTTTGTGGGCTTTTTTGGTACCATTTCAGTAGTCAGGAGACAAGGCAAAATCCTGCTCCTGACACTACCGTTATGCTGACTTTGAAGGAGCACCATTTGCTAATGAAAACAGAAGGGAAGTAACTGAAAAAATCACATTTTTTGTGTGTTTGTTTTTGTTTTGTTACTTTACCCACTTATTTTGACAGTCAATATTAAAAAAAACCCTTAATCCAGGGTCCACAAAAGGCAGTGTAAAGATGTCTGACATTTCAGCATGTATTCAAATGAGACCCAAATGCAGCTGTATGGGCATTCAGTGGCTTGATCAACTGCTGTTTTTCAATTATATTTGGAAAGTGTTATGGAAGTTATTGTTTCAGCATTGACTAATCATGTAAATATTCTTATCTACAAATATTACAGGAAGGGGTTAAAATATAACAACCCAAGTAGTGCAGTTTTCTAATGGATTATGATATTAGTGATATTTTAGAGTATGAGATAAATGTTGCATGGATCAATCGATTGTCCAGTCCGCAGCCTCATCATTTTTTGGTGTGATGAACGGTTTGTTTCGTGGTGTAAGACCTACATCAAATGCAATTATCACTTAATCAATCTTGAGCAATATAAAGTGTGTAATGAGCTACTGGATCAATTAGGAAGTTAGATCACCTCATCAATATAGCAGTACAATATAATTTTTAAAACTGATCTCCTTTCTTTTATATTATGCACTTTATATGTCTGAGGCAAAACTGAGGTCAGGCTTAAATTATACATGAAACTATTTTATTATCAAAACAGCAGTCCTAAAATTGAAATTAGGTTATTACTGAGTCAGTCAAATAAACCAAAACACAATACAAACAAATGTTGGTGCACAGTGCCATTCTTTATGCAGTACTTACATCAAGCATTTATTCTAATTCATAAATGCTTTCTAAGCAATTGCCTGGTACCCAAATTCACCTTTCTTATCTGGAGTTTCACCCCTTAATGTGGATAAATGCGGTTTATCAAAGAGTGCTAGAGGAGTCCATTACTGTGAAAAGAGAGTATCAGTTGTTGGTGAATTAATTAGAAGAAGATATCTACAATTGCAAAACATATTATGAACATTTTCAAGTGAACATAATAATGCTGAGTGGGAAAAAGATAAACCATTCTGGAAAGGGAGATATTTTAAATTAATGGGGTTTCTGTGGCCTTTGAAATTGCTACAAATAAGTCTTTGAAAGGCTTCTGGAACTATTATTGGTACAGTATGGTGTGGTTCTATGTGTTGCCTTAACTGTAGTAATTAATCTTATTTTTAAATCCTCTGATCGTATTTCTGATGGTTCTTTTCTTTGAAGTAACTGCAAAGACACTTTTTTAATGATAAGAAGTTTCAAATTAAATGCATAGTATATGTCACTAAACAGGTGCACAAATGAACCTACAGGAAAACATTACAGTTTTGACATAAACTAGTAAAAGCAAGGGCAAAAAATCAGTCAAGCCAGCAACAGCTATTCTTTGACTAGTAGCACTGAATGAAGTTGTCACAAAGGGGTCTTAGTACATAATATATTGTCCTGGTTCCAGCTGGGATAAGGTTAATTTTCTTTCCAGTAGTTGATATAGTGCTGTGTTTTTGATTTAGTATGAGAAGAATGTTGATAACACACTGATGTTTTTAGTTGTTGCTAAGTATCCTGCTAGGGAAGGACTCTTCAGAGGCTGGGAGGGAGCATAGCCGGGACAGCTGGCCCAGCTGGCCCACAGGGTATTCCATGCCATACGACGTCATGCTCAGTATATAAAGCTGGGGAAGAAGAAGGAGTGGGAACGTTCAGAGTGATGGCGTTTGTCTTCCCAAGTAACCATTACCCGTGATGTAGCCCTGCTTTCCTGGAGATGGCTGAACACCTGCCTGCTGATGGGAAGGAGTGAACGAATTCCTTGGTTTGCTTTGCTTGTGCGTGTGGCTTTTGCTTTACCTATTAAACTGTCTTTATCTCAGCCCACGAGTTTTCTCACTTTTACTCTTCCAATTCTCTCTGCCATCCCACTGGGGGGGAGTGAGCAAGCAGCTGGGTGGTGCTTAGTTACTGGCTGGGGTTAAACCACGATGCATACTATACATTGATTTGATTGAAAGCCTATTTCTAAGACCATGGGAATCTTTCCATAGACTTCCCAGCTGACTTTGAATCAGATCGAGTAAGTTGTGACACGTTTGTCTTTGATCTAAGTGTTCCCTCTTGTGCTAGCTTGTCTTAAGTTTAACATTATTTCTACAATAATCTAAATATTATTCCTATCTAAATATGATTGGGCCTGTAACAGTCCTAACACATCTTTGGTTACCATGGAAAAATCTCACAAAACCAAAAATTTAAAAAATAAGTATTATGATAGATAACCATTCTAATTTATTTTAAGATCTGCATGAATTCTAGCATAAATTTCATATATGACTTTTGTAGTAGTTTTGCCATTTGAATATATGCAGAACGTAAAAAGTAAGGAAATACTTGGGGTTTTTGCACATCTCACAGTTTTATTCTTTATTTTGAGTATGTAAGGGCTTTTGGTAATCATATATGGGGAAAAAAAAAAAGAAAGGCTATATACATAGGATTGCTTGATTTTTTGTTTGTTTTGTTTTGTTTTTAATTTGCAGTAATGTATTCCAGTCAATATGGCAGAGATGCTGGGTCTTAAAATTGTCCTGAAAGCAGTTATTTTGGCTGCAATTCCATTACAAATCTTTTGGAAATAATAATCACTTACCTGTTCAAGCCCCATGGCTTTCTTCAATTTTCTAGTTTTTGTTCAGCTTTGAACTTAGATTGTGAGTTGATCCTCTGAAAACTGTCTTTCTTTTCCAAAAAGAGTTCCCATGGATGTGTTCTATAAACCTTCCTCTCTTAACTGCTAGGTAGTAACACAGCTGTTGAGTTCTGTATATGTAGTTGTAACATTTAACAGTATTTGTATATAACAATATATCTATAAAAGGTTATAAAGAAGTAAAAATGACAAGGCATTAGGGATAATTTAGAAGGTCAGATGAGTCCAGCAACTCCTCTAAGGTATTAGGTGATATCAAGGATTCCAAGGTATATTTGAAGAAGGTAGGAATGAGCCCTGTTGTCAGATGGAGTTGGGAATGATATTCCTTTATGTTCTATAAAACAACCCTTTTTCTTTTTCAGTTTTATACCCAAAAGCATAACTCTGAAGCTTGCTAAGTAATTCTCATGTCTATTTTAGTACTAAACCTTTCTGCCACGGAACTATCATGATGGATCGAGGGAAACTAACACATGTCCTTTGTGCAAAGAGTAAGAAGTAGAGGTACTTTTTGGTGCCTAGCAAGCCCTGAAGCATCGCAGCTCTGAGAAAGTATTACTAATTATTGAGAAAGGGAACATTAATTGCAAACATTGGTACATACATTGGCCAACAGAATTACTGAAATGTTCAACATGAAGAAAAGGTAACCCACTACAGTGAATATGGCATTTAATGTACCGTGTGACTATGGACTGTGAAATGCACTCGCCTATATGAGCTTTTTATGTGAAGAATATGTTGGAGAGCTAGGCAGTTTGGAAAGAAAAACGGCATGACTGTATTGACAAGGAAACCAAAAGGAGTATTGTAAATAACAAATACTAATTTTCACATACAAACAGAATTAATTTAAAATACTCTCGTGTCTGTAGTAGAGTCACCCAGCAACATAATGCTTCAGAAAGATCAGTATCATTTCTATACTACAGAAAGGAGCCAGTTGGATTCAAGTTTAATTAATTATATATACTGATTTAAGCTTTTAAAAATAGTTTAAAAAAATATGTTTACAAAAATGCAAAACCGTTTTCTGTTTAGATTACAGTGAAATGAAAACACGACCTGCCAATTAATTTGGAAAATTACTGTAGGAGTAGCATTCTGGAAGTATTAGTATTTCAGAATAAAATATTTCTCTAAAGATTCAAAATGACAGTAGCTTCAGTTTTGAATCTCATATTATCCCCGTCAATATAAGTTGATTCATCTGTAGACTCAATATTAACAGGAACATTTCAAACAAAGATAAATACTTGGAAGAAAAGACCTGCTTCTTAAAATGAGAAACACTATGTATTACGTTTAGTTTGTTAAAGAAAATTATGATAAATCATTCTTAGCTCAAAGCAGAAAAGTGTGATTAAGTGAGCTGAACAACTAGTGGCAACATCCATCCTAATTACTTTCCCTGTGATTGCATAGTATCTTCTGAAAGCATAGCCTAGCTCATAGCAAAATACAAATGTGATAATCGCTATTTTCAAGCTAGGGCAGCAAAGACACTTGGGCAAACGGCCTAGTTCTTAATGGCTACATTACAGTTTTTGTGCATGTGTATATGTTCTTACAGCATATGGTAACGAAATGTATCTTTCATTCTGTCTTTAGAGGAGTCAAGTTTGTTCCCAGAGAGGGCGATTTTAGAAGAGTCCTATAGTCGCAGGCAGCCATTGAAAAGACTTTACTTTCTCTTCCCCTCTAGCAGAGCAACAGCAGAAAGGGGCAGTAAGGGGATCAGTATCTTCATGTTTAAAATTGACATTTGCCAAGCCAAAAAACAGAGGCAGAGAAGATCTTACTGTTTTCTATAAAAATTTCAGGGATAAACACTGTGGAGATGGAAGAGCTATTTAAGATGATGAACAATGCTGGCATAACAAAAAATGAGTATATGGTGCTCCTGAATAAATTTATGGTGAAAATTAAGAAGAACTATGAATGGAATGAGGTTCTGGAACAGCCATCCACAGGAGCAGAGGGAATGTGAGCACATTTGGTGTTAGGATGGATTTTATTATGCTCAGAGTTATTTGATGTGGTTGTCTGCAGTAACTGATTGGATGACTCTGTTGTGTCTGATGTGTCTTAGCCCATCCTATCAGAGTTTCATTCTACCCAAAGAAAGCAGCTGCCTTGGGAGATGTAAGCTAGGAGACAGTGGCAATTTTTTAGCTAGTTTGAACTTAATGATCACTACTGTGATGAGGCTTTGAGTTTAATCTAGTACATGATAGGTAAAGGTTGACATAATTTAAGCATCAAAGCCAGGCGTGCCTTTCATGACAAGTATTTGTTGACAGGTGTGTTAGTATATCAGTCTTGAGAAAGAAGATGACTTTCATCCTCCTAGATAAAAAATATCTCAAGATTTTGCAGCTAAGTATTGAAACCTTATCAAGTTTGCCATCAGTAGTATATGTAATTAAACGCCAGAGTTGTTGATTGAAGGATCCCACTGAAATCTTGTAAATAAAAACTGATGTCTAAGAAGATTGAGACACATTTTACAGACTGTGTTATAGTGCTGATCAGATGACACAGCTATAGTAATCACTAGCTCCTATGAGTCTTTCATGTTTTAGAGTTTGTGAATATCTTTCTTGGTACTAAAACAGGTGCTTGATTTGCTTCCTATTTCTAGAATTTTATCTGGTATTTAGACAGTTGTAAGTTTGAAGATTTTTTTTTTCCCCCTCAGTGTTTTATTTCTCTTCCCTGCCCCCCCCCTCAAATGCGATGAAAATGTTTCCAGATTTATAAACATTTTAGTATTTTGACCAGCTACAGCTACATTCATGATACAATTTCATGACTTGCTGTGAAATAATAGTGGAATACCTGAAGTAGATTAATTGAATTTACTGATGTATGGTTTCCTTAAACATTTATAGTGCTATATCCTCCATTTGATTCAGAGGTATTGTGTACAGTCTGTAGGTAGTATAAAACAGAGAAAAAGCATCAGTTTAGAAAATAAATGGATTTCAAAAATGGTGAAATGAAAAAGCTGTGGTATTTGGAAAGCCAGGGTAGTATTGTCTTCTGCGATATTTTGATGTCTTTCTATAAATTGAAGAAAATATTAAGAGATCATCCAGGTTCTACATGCTTATTGTCTTTTATTAGAAGCAAGTTTTTCACTGAAGAGAGGCTTACTTTATAACTGTATTTCTCTAGTCCTAGTGAATTAATCCAAACCACCTCAGTACAACCATAAATGTAATTTGAATTGTGATGACATTAATTAGTATTGCATGTCAGACTATAATAAATTGCTGCATTTGTCTAAAATTACAGAGTTTCTTAAACATATGAGCTTATAGTAAATAGAGTAGTTTACTTAAACAAGCGTTTCAAATGACTTCACATCATAATCCAAGGAATTTGGAATTATTTATAATTATTTAAAATGTGAGATAGGTAAAATAGAAATAAAAATAAAGAGATCACTTTAATGTGTGTAAAACGTATATTCACGTTGCTGTACATGAATTAAGGTAGAATTTGGGTGATTTAATCTATAATCAATAGATTCTTCAAACCTGATTTCAAGGAGAAAGTCTATCTTAGTAGGACTTTCATTTGAGAAAAAGTCTAGCGGAAGTTATTCCTTTTATATATACTATTTAAAAAAAAGTTATAACAAACTGGCTGTTACAGTAGATAACCCTATAAAAAAACCCAATGCAGTATGTGAAATAAATTGAGGTGACTTGTAGGTGGTATTACTTCTAAAGGCAAAGTTAAATTACTAATTGAGGTTGTATAATTCTGGTTTAAGAATAAATAAAGAGGGAGAAATATGAGGATATATGGCATGTTGCCAAAATCTACAGTGCCTGGAAGTCATGAAGTTGTCCTTTCTACTTAAGTAACTGTCAAGACTTAGATACTAAATTCAGTTAATTTGTAACACAACCATGTGTATAGGCTGCAAAATTAGTTTTGAAAGCCAGTTCTGTGGAATTTACTGCAGAAATGAATAATTACTCCACATGAGTGAATTTTTCTTTTTCTGAAACAAGGTTTTAAAATGGGGAGGGGTGTTTTGCTAAAGATAACTGTTCTTGTCCTTGTTTGGCAGCTGCCCACTGACAAAACTAATTCTTCTCAATCAGATACTACTAGATATTTAGGAATAACTTAAGTGTTGCTGAGACATTTGCAAACCTTGGAAGATCTGAGGGATCCATTTTATTGACATGGGTATCAATGTTAGAGTGGTACAGCCTACTTATTTTAATAATCTATCAAATTAAAAAATTATAAACCCATTTAGAGGCTGCAGTTTATGCTACCTGTAAAACATCAACAGACCTTTTCTCTAGCCTGTTTGCTGTGAAACTGTCATGCAAGGAGACAGGTCCTTGCTCAGGTCATGCCATGTGTGATTGAATAGCTACACATTAAGTGGCATTTTTGCTGTGAATAGATAGAATTAACTCTTAGTCTAAAGAAGAACAGAAATTCTATCTCCAGCTAATCAGTAGGATTTTGCTACAGGGTGACTCGTTGATCTAGTCATTGATATTCAGGGTCCTGTTACTTTCATGCGATTTGCCTTATACATGCAAGTCCTGTCACCTTCTGCATTGCTGACTGCTAGACAGTAGCTTTCCTACACATCTCTCTGCTTTTGGTCCATCACATCAATGTCATCTGACAATTGATTGCGTAGCAGTTCAAATATCTGTTTCAAGTGGCTGCTGCTTCAGCCTTAATTGCTGCTGAGTATTGCTCAGTGAGGTGCACAGTATTGAGCAGCAAGCAGAGCTGAAACTAGTTGGATATCTATTGAATAGATTTGAACTGTACAAGCCCTTCATTAAATTGAATTCTACTGTCTAAAGAGGACCATAGCATGTGTATGATCTCTAACCTTTTGGAAGACTTGTTTGGCAATAAGACTTTTGTTTTCTCTGTAAGACCAATCTATAACATCATCAGTTAATGGATTAACTAATTTTAAAAGTTTAGCTGAGGTTTTTATGCCTATTTAATGAGGACTAGTGGACATGGATTGAATTCTAGCTAAATGCTAGCTTAGCAGCTTTGTATTTTTTCCATCCGCACTTCTGAAAACCATATTTGTGTAGTATACAGGCAACCTCAGGCTTGAAACACAAAAAGATTCAGGCATTGTAACTGTGAGCCCTGCACTTCCCTAGCAAACAGAAGAATAAGATTCTAGTTTGTCCTTTTAAAACAATTGAAAAAATAAAAAAAAGCATAGGACTGGTTTCTCAGAAATATCATGAGAGCAGGAGATATCTAAGTTAACCAGGAGTGAATGCCAAGGAGGTGGATACTTCTGCCAGCCGTGCAATGAATAAAGTGTCTGACTACTGATTAAAGATTGTAAGTTTGATTCCTACCTGGCTTGAATAATTTGTATCTAGGAGTAATTTGGTAGTAAACCCAGAGCTTTTGGACAGAAAGTCTCTTCAGATGTGCATCTCTGACAAGACATCTTTTTCCCATTAAACAATAAGAAGACTAATGCAATTATATAGTTGTATCAGTTTTCAAATACCTATTCTGACTGATTTTGAACAGGAACTTTAAACTCAGTACTATGGCACTCTTGAACTAAGAGTAAGGTCTGCTTAATTATGCAAAGTAGCTTGTTGCTACCATATCTAATTAGACTGATGTTTAACATCATACAGGAATTCCTTTTATGTGGTTGTACAGTTATGGCTGCTAACCTCTATGTTTACGTAGCAATGTAATTTCAGCATCTGAAAATTCCTTCACCTGAGATTTGAACATCTTTTTCTGAACAAAATAAAAGTTTTCTCAGAGTAACACTTATCTTATACAGCGAAATTAAGAACAGATAAAGTGTTAAAAGGGTCTTGTTTCTTGTCTGTATAGGAAATGACTCATTCTTGAGAGGTGCATAAAACACTACCTCTCCAGAGAGGAAAGGACAGTTATTGATCTGTTAGAAGAAGAGTTAAAACTAACTACTGGCTAAACTGAGGTTTTAAAAAATCCATAAGGCTGAGGGTAAAGGTTTGAATATGAATAGAACCGTAAGGAAGATTTGGGTACCCCAAATTAAGATCCTTTTCCCATAGAGGCAAAGTTCCAGGATACAGGATTTTGAGCTGCACTCTCCTGGGCCTAGGTGTCCTAATAGTTTAATAGCTGGTGACAGAAAGACATAATAGCTATGAAATATAAAAAAAAATAGAATAAATAAATATATGGTTTTCCTTCTATTTTCTATATGCCTGTCTCTAAATTTGTGGTAACAACATTGTCTATATTCCGATTGTATCAGTACATTCTATCTTCATTTTTGTCCTAGACTTCATCTGCTGTTTATGCCAGTTTCTGGGATAGTGTTTCACTCCAAACCATGTGTTGCAATCAAGGTAGTGGTCCATTCTCACTATGCCTGGACACATACTCACTCCTTAGTGGTACCATTCATCAAAGAGTGTTCATCTGCTGAGATGCATAAACAGTGCAAGTGTCAGTGCTATGGAAAATGCACCTTCTGGTGATTAATGTTAACCAGAGATTCCTTATTATGCAGTGGGATAGAAGAAAGGGCTCTCAGTTTTTCATGCCTAGCCTCCCATATCCTCAGAGATGTGGGATATTTGGCCAAGCTTTTGGGGCCCAGCTCTGATGGTCTAACATTTTTTTCTCAATGCTCTTCTTTCTTGTGTAGCTGAAAGTGGAGCATCCTCACTGTTGGTGATTACCTAACAGCAGACTGTAGTTGATCTCTTTTTCTAGATGGAGAAGGGAAGGAGGCAGAGTGAGCACAGGAACTCATCAGTACTTGTCAGGTTCATGTTACATTCTTAGGTCCCAAAATACTTGCTCCATTTCGTTCTGGACTTTGCCTTACTTGTTTAGGTACTCTTAAATGACTATTGACAAAAACAGGCATTATATGGCTAAACAAAGAAACATTGAGAGAGCTATGTGAATATGATTCAGTTAGAATTAAGGCTTAACAGCATAGGTTAACAGAAATAGGAACATTTTAAAAATCCTTGCTTGCATTCAGGTAACGTTGTATTTCATTGAAGTGTTAGAAAAAAATAGTGCAAGACTATAGTCTATTATTAATGTTACTGAAAGTTCATATTTTTCTTCCTCAGGTACCTACAGTTTGACATGTAATCTGCATCTAATATTGAGATGCAAATGGAATTTAGGGTAAACCATTTTCAAAATTAGTTTCTAATTTAGATGTCTTTGGTTCTGATTAACATTGGGCACCCTAACAGTGAGCATTCACCACGCAGTTAAAACTGAACAGAACTGCAGCTTTCACCTTAAAAACCTGTTCAAGGAACTGCTCTAATTTAGAAGTTAAAGATAATTCATGTGGATGGTGAAATACTATATACGTGTTACTTTTTCCTCTGAGAGTGGTGATATTATTTTAAGTGGAAAATTCTTTTAAAGTGCATTATAAAAGGTGATTTTTGACAACTGATGATAATGGGGAATGGTAATGAAAATCAATTGCACATGTTTCTAAGTGTTAACATTCATTACACCTTGTGAGGATATTCAAATTGCTATTATTCATTGATCCATAAGGACATGCATTTTCCTAACCTGTGGCCTGTAGCCTCCTCAGGTAGCAGTTCACAGGGGAAACTCTGAGCTCATGCCTATGCTGATGTCGAATATACTTTAATGCATATGGTGGGGAAGAGCTTCTAAGGGAAAGAGTTTTGTCCAACTCTCTGTTAGTACATTGTCCACCTAATGTTAAAAAATATATGTTTTCCCAGGGCAGCTTGTTTGTTTGGTCAAGCACCATTCTGGCCTGCTGTAGTTTTTATTTTGTTTTATACCATTTGTTTTCTTCCATGACAGATATTTAACTTAGCTTCAGAGTTTGTTTTGGCTTAGTATGGTCCTTGGCTTTAACTCCAAGTTTCACAGCATAAGTCCTATTTTTATCTCCCCGGTGCACTTTGAGATCTGCATAGTTAAATGGGATGAGGAAATTAATGTCAGTGTGAAGTGCTATATTGACCTTTACATTTTCTTTTTTCCTTCTGAAAAACAGTTTTCAGCGTGTTATTCATCCACAGCATCTAGCACAGTAGGTTCTCTGTGCTTGATTATTGACCTAAGTGTAATTTCAAAGAATGAGATGTTATGAAATAGGATTTGAAGATACTAAGTCAATGCCTGTAACATCATTATCTAGTAAGAAGCCTGGAGTGTAATGGATTTTCAAGTGACACTGACAGTTTATCACAAGAAGTACTGAAACCTTGGAACAACTTCTTCTCCAACTCATGGATGCTAACAATAACATATTTTGTGAAATATTTAATGGACAGGCAAATTCTGATTGAGATGGGAGTTTTCACTTTGATTCCAAAATGAAAGCAACAGGATTTGGATAAAAGCATTTAGCACTTAAATACTTTTACATATATATATAAAATGAAACTGAGGTTTTTAGCTTGAGAAGGGAAAAAGAAAAAGGTAAGAACTGGGTTAGTTCTTTCATGACAAAAAGACAGCAAAGTGTAACTCTCTTACTCCAAGTTTATTTATTTACAAAGTGGGAAATTTGGCCTCAAGCTCTGTTCAGTTTGAAAAAGTGGTTGAAATAAATTTTGCCAATCATTGCTGCCTGTGCACTGAGCTGAATATCTTTGTTTCTTTTCAGGTAGACATCTTTCAATTTGCTTTTTCCAAGTGTGGTATTTCCATCCATGCAAAACCTCCTCCATAAAGTTTCTTGCTATGATTAGTGGTCAACATTTTAGAGGAGTTTTTAAAACAAAACAACGCTCCCCAATCCCCTCCTCTCACATATGCATATCCTCTTTTCACATATCCTGCTCTCCCCCATCACATATCCACAAATACCCCCTTTCCAATATTCTCTAGATTCTGTTGGATTGCTCCAATATCTATGTTGCATCTTTTTCAGAGAGATTAGTTCTGAAGCAGGTATCATAATCATATGAACATATCCCCTGCAGTGAATGCTTATTGTTGTATGCCTTGATGTACTATTGTGATGGAAATTGGACATTTAAATATGAAGCATCTTATCAGTCCAAAATTTGTACTAAATTAACAACATGTCATATTGCTGTTATATTTTTCGCTTTCCTTTTTCTTCTCATACATTGTACAAATATTATATTCTTAGCTTCTCTACTTTCATGGAACTCCAGAATTATTATTTTGGTTTATGGGTGATAAGAAACCTCTGCACATATCCAAGGAATGACATTTTAATGAAATCTGCTTTCCTTCCTGTGTAATATTTGTTTCATCATTTGGTAATTGTTGCCAAATACCTCTAGCTTATTCATCTTAGATTAAAATCATAGATTTTAGCAATGATAGAATATTGTCATGTGTCAATGAAATTCAGGTTGAAGTTTTAGAAATAGAAGAACAGAGAAACATGTGCTAGGCCATATTAACATATATATTTCAAAAGAGAACATTAACCTTTAAAAATACACACAAAACTATTTTGGTGAAGAAATCTACTTAATTTGGGGGGAGGCTAAAAGGCCTTTTTCACTGAATTGAGTAACAAGTTTGAGAACAATAAGACCTCAGTAGGTACAAATCAGTTTAGTTTCCATTTATCAGAATGGTGATTTTATTTCTACACTAAAGCCAATCTACTTAGTATTTGTTATTAATTCTATTTTAAAGCCCACCGATAGCCACATGACATCAGTGGTGTGAATAAGCTCTGGAGTGGGGCTTTAACAGGGCTAGGTCTTAGACTTTGTGCCACATCTCTGCGGTTTACCTCAGATTTGGGAGCTCAGAGCACAAGCAAAGCAATCCTCCCAGGGGGAAAAGAAGAGGAGAGGTGATATATCTGCTTTCCTAGATGTATCCTGAATGACTTTGAGGAATAATGTAGAATTTCCCCATTCTGCTTCTCTAATTCACAGAACAGTAAAAAAACATGTTACATACTGTTAATGAAGTGCTCAGGTGCAGTTCTGGGGAGAATTGTCAAGTCCCATGATTTCCAAAAAATAAGATACTGAAGAAATGATGACATTGAAAGTACAAAAGAAGAAATCTTTATGATGGGAGTGGTGAGACACTGGAACAGGTTGCCCAGAGAAGTTGTGGATGCCCATAACTGGAAGTGTTCAAGGTCAGGCTGGATGGAGCTTTTAGCAACCTGATCTAGTGAGAGATGTCCCTGCTCATAGCAGGGAGTTTGGAACTGGATGATTTTTGAAGGTCCCTTCCAACCCAAACCATTCTATGATTCTATGCATTAATGGACATCCCCATTCTTAGCAGCTGTGGGAGGAAGAAGAAGATTGAAACACTAAGCTCTTAGTCCCTTGCAACAGTAAGCAAGATTTGTTAAGGAAGTTCAGTTCCAAGTGCATGGAAATTTTTGTTTCTTTTTGCTTCGTCTCCTTGCCCTGAGTGCCTCCCCCTTACTACAAAATTAATTTGGTTTTAATTTAGGGACATAAACTTAGGTTCAAATACAACTTAATACATCATAACTCTCAGAATTACTTTCCTTCTTGAAGTTATGGTCATTTACTTTCTAGAAAGGAATGGCATAATTTGAATTCCGACATGCGTCACTCTGAAATAATGTTGCATGGTAGATTACTCCTATATGCATTTAACAAGGTTGTCACATATCACACATCCTGGAAAAGAGACTATAATGGGAAGGTTGCAGACGGTAGCCTATTAAAACATACTCTTTAGCAAGCCTGGCTAGCCAGTGAAACTGAGCCAAGCAATGTGCTCTCAGAGAGATTTTCTAGCTGAGGTTATTTGCCTTCAAAAGTACAAAGTAATGAGACAAAGTAGGTTATGCCTGCCTCTTGAAAAGAAAGCCACATACAGGGTTTTTTTTTAACTCATATCTGCCCTGGGTAACATGTACAGCACCTGGGACAAGTGAATTTATAGTAAATGGAACAGCACTTCACAGTACAGGTGCAGGTATTGTAGCATCAGCTTTTTAGGTACCCTGTGCCTAGCAGAACGCAGCCCAGAGCAGTGAGTGTATATTCTGCTATGTAACATGTAGGCGGGGATTAGGAGCCTGGGGAAGACAGGAGTGTATAAAGTAGCCAGGAGGAGATATAGATGTATATTTTTATCAGGTTTTCATCAGGTTTTATCATAAGGAAGATTAAGGGGGTTTTGTCCATTCCCTTTTGTTTTAATGAAACATTGAACATGTAGTGATTATTTGCTAGATAAGTATAAATAGTCTTCAATTACCATGAAATTGCCATCCATTCCCTTTCCAAATCTCTGGCACTTTCAGTTCTGTCCAATCAATGTCATGCTGACTAATCTCACGTTGGCAGGAGGTGAGAAAACAGCCACTGAAATAAGAACTATTCTCATTTGTTGAGCACCAAGGTTTGCATTTGAAATTGGACTAATGGTACAGCTGGCTAGAAATTGCTTTTAGTGGGTGATGAAATGAATGTTATATGTTTTATCTTTAGCTCCATCAAGCCCTTTGTGCAAAGCTTTAGTTGCAGGTTTTTGATCAGATAAGTTGTGTTTAAGGTTGCTCAAGGTCTACCCTGAAAATGCTTTTCACTGAAATGCTGGACTTTGCAAAATGTCCTCAGCTTTCCAGTTGCATTTCCATCTAACCAGGGAGGGAAATTGAAATAGTGGAAATGTGACTGTACTGTGCATAAAAGATGGGGGGTTTTGTCCCCTGATGTATTAAAATAATTTACAAGTAGATCTGAGTGCAACTTTGAATATACAAGTTGTATGGGCTTGCCAGAGGTAATGTAGCTTTCCAAATTTTAAAGGCTCAGATTAGCTCTGGTCTTTGTGCAGATAGTGACAAGGAAGGATGCAGAAACCTTATTCCTCTGTAATTGTTTGCACTATAAAGCCTACAATAGTTACCCCCTTCTGCAACTCTGAGATCTTGAATTGTGAAACTTTCTGGTATGTGTGAAAGAAAGAAGGGTCATTACACTGCCTTCTTGCCATGTTACTGTGAGAAGGACACTGTAGCACTGCAGAGGTTACAGCACCCTGAAGTCATCAGAAAAATGTGTACTATACTGGTAGAATTTTTCAGGTTCTTCCTTGCCTCTCCCCCTCCCCCCCCCGGCCCAGTCCAGGTCTGGGAAATAAGAAATGAGTAAACTTTCCATTGGCTGAGTAGATGAGCTCATGTTTTTCCATTATTTATGTGTTTGTTGTGTCCATCCTCCAATAGGTTCCAAGAGACTTGAGAGTGTTCTGGTCTGAGCAGACATAACTGAGCTCTGCCATTTCCCATGTAAATAAAACGTTGAATTATTGCCTTAGCATAATATCGAGTTTAGAAAATCCAGTTGAATAGGCTGCTTTATTAGCCCACTCTCAGTGTTGTATTAACAGTGTGTCTCTGATGATAGCAAGAATAAATACACTTCTACCCTAGGTACACACATTAATAAATTATGTACTTCCTCCTCTTAAATATCCCCTGTTCAACCTTGGAAACGTGCTCTCCTGTACCTCTGTTTTGGCAGGCCCTAAAATCTGTGGTGCTTGGGACACAAGAGCTCTATAATATAGTCCTCAAAAGACCATTTTCAAGTGCTGCATTAAATATCATGGATGCCTCTGTTTGTCAAATACATTTGCTGGTAGGGAGTAGGAAGTGATTTGAGTTTGAGAGAGGACAAACATTCCCAACCTTTGGATATATATTACCTTAGACTTTTTAAATCACTCTCTCAATCTCGCTTCCTCTCTTAGAAAGAACTCATTTTTTTACTTTGGGGAAAAATGTTCAGAAGAGGCTAAGGGTAAGAAAACCGTGAGCAGAATTTTCTGTCTTTGCTGACCATCTAAAGAAACTCCATGTGGAAACATAAAGCAAAACATTTCTGTAGCTGGGCAAAATTCCTCGTGGATTTCTGAATTATATACAGTAATCTAATCTGGAGTGTTCTGTAGCCCCTGAAGTTTCCTGAGGTGCATAGCACAGTTGGTCTGTTGTGTTTAATTAAGAATAAACTCAGCCAAGGGGGCTTTTTTTCCCTGGTTTTATTTTGTTTTAGCTACTTTTAATGTGTTTAACTAACTAAGACAAGTAAATGTTTATTTGTTTGGCTGGATAAGCTTGTGATGATTTGATTTCTAGTTTTATAACAAAGCTAGGAAATGAACAAGGGGTCGTTTGAAGTTTATTTCTCAGTGAATAATTCACTAGGAAAACATTTGATGAGAAAAGAGCTCTACAAGAGAAAATTACCAGAATTTTTACCAAATTGCTCCACAGTGTGATGGCCTCATCCGCTTCTAACCTCCTACCACAATGCACCCTTAGGGGCAAGTCAGTTTATAGAAGTGCAGAAAATGCAGACCTTTCTTCTGCTTGACTCCCAGACACTACTCCATGATTTATCCTCCAGGTAGATTTCTATTTTTCTTTTTCCACTGGTGATAACAAGGATGCTAAATATCATTCACTAAAATGAAATTTTAAAAATTTAACAGGTAGAGATAACTTGTATTGCAGAGTTTTTAAAAGAATTATCTAAAGCATTTTCTTGTCCACAAATCTACTTCTGAATAAATCTTGGAAAAATTGGGAAGGTATAACTGCCCAAAAGAAATCTAGGCAAGTGCTAATATTTTAAAAGATCTCCTAAGCATGTGTAAATGTATATCAATCCAGGCAAATAATGGAAGAGCTTAACTCTTATAATGAATATTACATTTTTTCCTTTCAAGTTTCCAAATAAGTTCTTAACAAAAGATTCACCTAGATTCACTTGGCACTACTGTTAGAAAGTCTCTTTGCAGATGTCTTACTTTATTACCATGTGAATTATTTTTTGGAAATATTTTATTTTCTACCTGTTTGTAGAAATTTATAGAGAAGTTAGGTAATATTAGATGCTTTATCTGGTAGAAAGAAATTTTAAACACAAGGCCAGTATGATGAACTTCTAAACTCAGGTTTGATTTTGCTGCTGAAGAGCGTGTCGCGAATAAGTTTTTTAGAGGCCGCTTAAAGAATGACCATCAAAGGTATTAGCAGAAAGTGATTTTAATAGAGACTCATGAAGGTGCGACTTAACAGAGTTCGATGGCAAGGTCCACTCTGTTACTTACTACACAAACGAAACATATAAAGAAAAATCATGTTATGTCTAATGGTTTATATCTTAGGGACTATATGTTTTTAGCAGCAGTCTAGGGTTCATTCACAGTTTTAGCAGCACTTAATCATTAAGTAATCATTACCAAACTTTAGCAGCATTTAATCATTAATCTAATATTTACGGAGTAAGTGTTAGTAGAGTCTACTACAATCTCGACTTAATTACAGATTATGCTTATTATTAGTTCACACACACAGACAGAAATACATATATATATGTACAAAAGGTACCTGTTAAAAATTTCCCTCGAGTTCAGTGAAGAAATATTCATGTAAAATGTCTTGGCATTTCTCAGCGGGCGAGGGTTGAGCCTCAAGGAGTGAAGACTTTCAGCCCAGGTCCCATTAGATGATGGGCCTCCGAATATTGCAGACCTGAGAAGTTGCAAGCTCTGAGAGGCATCCCACACAGAGGGAGGTAAAGGGTGCAGCCTGCTGCAGTCCCGGAGAGCTCAAAGAGTCTCACTTAGGACCACCATTTATAGGTTCACAAGATGGTTGGCTTTAGTCATCCATAAATTTCCATGCTGGCCACTGTCCCAGTAATTACTAAAAAATTCTCAAGGTTTCAGTGTTGTTCCACTTGAGCTACAACTTAGATAAGATGATACCTGGGCCAGGCGGTAGGACTACGATCCCAGCCTCAGCTATGCAGAGTTTCTGATACGGTCAAGGAGCGCTCAACCACCAGACTCAGTACACCAAAGCCAAAGTTTCACAGGAATTTCTGAGACCAACAAGTGGCCTAGGAGGCGGGGGGGAAATGCACCACCACAGAGGCTGAAATCTTTGCCATAGAGGTATACAATACAGGCAAAAAGTTGCCAGGGTCTCAAAATGGGAGTGGACAAATTTGAAGAAGAAAATACTTGTGAGCTAGTGGATACTAAAAGGTTATCTGTGACTGACGAAATCCTTAAGCCGTACCTTAAAAAGGCTTGTAGAATATCAACGTTCTTATACTCTTCTGTTTGCTGCTGATCACTTTAGAGACAGTGGATAGCACCGTAGGCAGAGCTTTTATCTAACCTGACTATTCTTACATAGATCACTTTGTAAGCTGTAATACAAGACAATTAATTCATCATGCCTATTGTAAATTTGGTCCAGAGTGCTTAGAATTCATGACCAAAAGCCACTGTTTCTTTAGCTTAAGAGGAGTTCTTGGAGCATCAAGTTCTGCATTGCTAGTTTCTATTGTCTTATGAGATTCAAAAATTGCTTTGAAAAATTGGTTTCTGGATGGTTAGGTTTTCTTATGACCCCCATTTTAACTTCTAACCCTCAGATAAACAGTGTTGGGAGAACAAGAGTTAGCCCATTCAGAGCTGTCTGTGCAAAGCAGGTATATATTCAGTAACATTAAAATGAAGAAATACTTTCTGCTCAGGCTTTCTGATGAAAAGCTGAACATCTCAAAAGGTGAAATTACCAGCAAATACAATGTCATTTCTGCTCAAAGTGTTTGCTGAGGGGAAAAAAAAATGTCCCAGGAAAGTCACTGATATGTCTAAATGTTTTGGGGAATGCAAGCTTTGAGGGTCTTTTTTTTAAAAAATGAGACCTTTTCCCCTTCAGCTTGTGAGTCTTGTGAAACATTCTTACTGTGTTTGAGCTGCAGTAGAATTAAGGACTTGATCTTAGATTTACTATGATTTGTTTCCTGCCATGAGCTGCTAAAAGTAAGCAATGCAAAAATCTCATAGTACCTAACACATTTATAAATGCAAGGGCACGTCCAGGAGATTTTTATTTGCAGACTAAAATCCCAGAATTTATAGAACCTGTCTTAGTTACTTTTGTGAAGAGGGAGGAAAAAAAACAGTGAACTCTATTAAAAAGATTGATGCATGGCTGTGAGAGCTCTTGACAATTGAGATTTCTCTCTGAAGTGTTGTTTAACATATGTATAGCAAAAGAAATGCAGGGGAAGGAAGCAAATTTTCTTACCAATTTTTGAAGTACTTTGAATCTAGCAAAATAACGAAGTGATTGAAACACAAATTCTGTGTAGCCGAGAAAGCAAAACATTCACATTTTACAAAGCTAGAATTCATGCCAGGAAACAAAAGCAAAAATATTTCCTAGGTATTTGAGCTGTAGGTAGGCTATATGGCTATGATAGTTCGGTCTGGTCAAACTACTCTGGTCACTTCTCTTGTTGAGTCACTGGCTGGGACAAGACAGTCCAATGCTGATAGGTTACATTTCCTGTGACCTGCATGCTCCAGTAAAAGTCCTTTTGAAGAAAAAGTCCTCCTTCTCTTCCTTAAGCTGAAAGTACCTTACTGGATGAGACTGATGATCGTTGTCCTGTGGACTCTCCCTAATATTGCTTTGTACATTGGAATTGGTTTCATCCCTGAAAAAGCTTTGCAATACGTAACATATTCACTGTTGATTTAAATTTTGTATAACACTAGTTGCTTAGGTCAAAGCAGTCATTTCTGAACACCATTGTGACATGACACTACCTGGTAAGTTATTCCTCTTCCTTTTAGATATTGACACCTTTCAGGCAGGCTGTTATTTTATTCTTCCTTTGCTGTCGCTTAGCTGGATCTTGAGTACTTCATTCTCTTACATTCCTGATAATGTTAGTGAAAGCTTGAGGTCCTCAGCAGCACAACAGAACAAGCTCATGGTTAATTTTTCTGTGTAAATTAATCCTCTCTGGTCTCCAGTAATTTAATTTGTGTCTTTAGGTATCAACAGTTTACCATTAACTTTCAGACAAAGAGGTGCCTAAGCCTGAATTTTGTTCCAGTTACATATCACTTCTGATTCTATTTTCTATGGCAGGAGCAAGTAGCCAAAACCTTTACATTTATGGACATGTATTTCCCTTATTTTTTTAATTTTTATTTGCTAGTATCCAGTCTGTCTCTTATTATATGTATATTTTTGAGTTCTACTTACATTTTCAAACTCTCCATTATCCAGATGATTTTAACTTAAGATGCATTTGAGGGGACTAAAAGTTGTGGGTTTGAGGTTATAAGATAGAAAAGGGACTTGGTTCAAACAATTTTCATTATTAGTTCTTTTTTCATTTTTGCTCTCTCTCGTAATTATTATTGCAGAACCTCCTAGTTTTTAGAATGTATTTCTCAGCAGCACTAAATCACAGCTTTACAGTCCAAAACAGAGCAGTTTTAACAGGCTGTGTTTATATTTGTTAAAGTATTTATTGCTCTGCTTTATTTGCTTAAAATGCTATGACTTAAAATAATACTTATCTTAGTTGTGTACTTCAGAATTTCAGTTCAGCTATCAAGTCACTTTTACACCTTGTACGGAAGAGCAATGTGAGTCTCATCACATTACGAACAGTAGCTATATTAAAAAACACTGGGAATATTTTCAGTCGGAATTGTCAGTTAAACATTTAGGCCCCCAAAGACCACTACCTCTTCTTGTGTAGAAGTAATGTCTTACAGGTGGACCTGTTCTCCAAAGTTCTATAATAGTCTTGGAAATATCTTGAAGAAGACACTGCAAACCCTTGTAATAATATTGATACTGATCACTTCCTGATGGGTTATGCAGCAAGTGGATGATAAAACATTGTAATACCTCAGCTTAATAGTTGTTGCCCGTATAGCTCTGGGTTTTGCTATGCAGGGTGGGTTGGTTAGTTGCTTTGTGTCAATACAGGTTAGCCAGCTGCATCTCCTACCTGCCAGCTAATTTATGATCCATCCAGGAAGGCAGAGATGCCACTGACTAGATCTCTGTATGCTAGACTGATGTTGGTCTTGATGTCATCACTTAACAAAGCGGGTAGCCACCATCTCAGAATATTTTATTTCAAATTGTCATTATTTGGTTCAGCGCAGCAGTTTGCTTAGTTTTGGAGGAGGTAGTGTGACATGCACCTTTATTTTGTAATGTTTTTGTTCAGCAGGGTTGGTTACAGATATTCCAAGAGACAAAATGGTGGTGAAATGAAATGATGGCTCATCTAATATTCAGTTACATATACGTCTTTCATTTGTTCACCTTGGCCACCTGCCCAGCACAAGTAGATGCCTATTGTTCCCTAAATAAATTACGCTGGTTCTAAACTGCTTTGCAATTTGATACTTACAGTTCTGTGTTTATTTGCTGGCACAGGCTCTCTAAAGATATTCAACCTTCTGTGTTTTGGCTTCTATTACACTCATTACCTTGAAAAGTAATTATGCAAATATCACACTGCATTAAATACAGGCAGGTTTTTATTTATTTATAAACATCTCAAAATTTCAATTTCAGGGCATGCAGCTGAAAAATGTCTGCACAGGGTGAGAAATGGTGCTGCCTCCCCACCCATTGCTGCAGCTGAGCGGCAAGCAGTAGATAAGCAAAATTGTTTCATTCTTTGCCTTGCCTGTTTATTGAAAGGAGGAGTGCAGTAAATTGGGCTGTAGACATCCAGTCACCATGGGATTTGGCTGTGCTCACAATAGGCAGGCACTGAACTGTATGTAAAGAACTTAACATGGTTTTTTTCTCCCATGAAAATAAAGAGGCAACTCTGGAGAAAAAAGCAAAGTGAGCTGAGATAGAGATGTTTGAAAGGTAATTTGTTTGAAAAGAAACATAGGTTTCTGGTAGCCCCACAATAATTAACAAAAATCTTAAAGCTTGCAGGGTTGGACTGATTCTGATCGCTTAGTGATATTGATAAAATGTTGCCCTATTCAAGTGATCTGAGTCACTGTTTACATGAAATGGGAATTAGAGCTTTGCTTGGCTGTTGCACAGAACTGTGTACTGCAAATTGCATCTCTTAAGAACTGCTGGGTACAGAAGGCTGCTATTATCAATGGATAGCCAGGGGGTGCAAAGGGATTTTACACGGTTCATCCAAATTGCAGTCTTACCTATCTACAGAGAAATATACTAAAAGGAATACCAGATGGGTGAGCTTCTGGGGAACTATAGACTAGCAGCAAAAATTCACGTGTCCTTGAAATAGGTGTAATTATCTGGAGAGCTCAGACATTTAGATTTCTGCAAAAATCTAGCAGAAGTAGATTGCAGGTGCTTTTGGTGTGTGATGATGAGGCGCCTCTTAAATGTTTCAAAATAAATTTCTCAAAATCAGACACTGCTGTAATTGTTCAATAGGTTAGAAAATGCAGACTTCTCTTACTTTTAATAGCCTTTACTCCTATCCAAAGACTTCATTGAAAGACAATTATGCTGTCAAGGAAAGACTGCACAGAGATCCTGGCAAGAACATATATATTAACTGAAGTGACGCTAACAGCTCACTGGCTAGCACAAGATAGAGAACTAGGTGCTCTCAGAATTCGGATTTTGGCTTTGTTGCCTTTTTGTTCAGACTATTCTTTTATCAAATTAGCCATCCATAAAGTGGGTAGAACATTACTACCTTGCAGAAACTATGCAAAGCTAAACCAGAGCTTCAGAAATGAAAGGTGCAATGGAAAAATGATATATTAATAATAAATACAACTAAGCTTTATTGTTTGCCTTAAGGAAGGTAGCAGGAGGTCCAAGATTTCATGGGCAGCATTCATAATACATGATTTTCCATAAATGGATTTGTTCTGTGCTGAAGGTAAGACACAAACATACAAATGCACAGAAGGGATTTAAAAGAGATAGTAGTGTCCCTGATCCTATTTCCATTCCCATGTAAATGCCCTACTTGATAGGACTGGGTCAAAGGGACTTGTAAATGTGTTTAAATACATGTGTGTGTGTGTATGTGCAAGCATATATGGAGAGATATATGTATAAGTACATATATCTGTGTGTGTGTAAAAATACAGATAGGTAGCTAGATATGCATACTTGGTTGGTATGGCTGAAGTGAAAGAAGGGAACTGTCCAAGATCATCCCTGCATAGAGAAGGACATTAGTTATTACTTTTGATTATTTCAACACAGTAACTTGCTGTGGATCTAGTAACTCCTGTTCAGCGGATCAGAGATGTTGTGACTTCTGATTTTACTTGCAGCTACTTTCAACAAATTAATACTCTGCAACTCACAGGTGACCTTCACAACAGTCAAGTATACCTAACCATTGTTAAGTAAGTGCACAAGGAGATAAAATTTTGTCTGTCCTCATTCTTGTGCTTCTTGTCCTGCCCATTGCCAGTATCCTATGTGTGTATGCATACTTCAGCTGAGTGGGACTGAGACCAAAAGTGTATATGTACAGAGTAACTTATTCTGTGCTTTAAAAATATGCAAAGTGTGATATAGGCTCCTGCAGCTCTTTATGGACTGGTATTGAATGGTCTCATAGGGAACAGTAATCGGAAGTTCAACTTACAATGCAAATATGTCATTTTTTTCCTTTGAAGCTGCAAAGGTCTGTCAAGTATAATGGATTTTATACTATATTTTTATGCATGGCATAGCATTTTCCTTAGGTCCTGGTGCTACATCTGGAAAAAGAAAAGCTAATGAAAAGGCAGCTTTTTAAAATTATTATTATTTGCCAGAAAGCAATAATAGTCTGAAGAGCTTGCTGTTAGATCTCTGGTTGCTAACTTCAGTGGAAAATGGGATATTGCATAACAAAGCATACACATTTTCCAGTTCTTCAAGAAAAAAAAAAAGAATCCCTGGTTTCATTCTGTGTTTAGTTATTTGGTGTATGCAGAGCACCCCGAATACTCTTCTGCTTCTCCCACCTGTCTTCAGTTTTCTCATATTCATCTGAAGTGATTATCTACAAGTAGAAAACAAGAATGTATTAAAGTACAGAAGAGGTACATGTATTTATTATTTTGGGGTTAGGATTTAATTAGTGTCTGTTTTCAAAAGAACTTACCACTTACAGATGTATTTTCAAAACAATCGGACTGTCTTATCTATGTTAAACTTTGGAAATACTAAATACTTATTGTGAAGGCAAAATGGAAATTGAGCTCTTAAAAAAAACCTTACGTTGAAGGCAAGCAATTGCCTGGTGGCAAACATTACAGTGATTAATACAATATATAGCCATTAGGTTCTGGCAGCTGGTCATTTAGGGAAAGAATTTCAGATATGACCATAGAATTTAGAAGCCTACATCCTATTAAAAGTTGTTTTGCATTTGGCTTCCAAGGTAATTTTGAAAAATCTTCAAAAGATTTAATTGACAAGAGTATGATGAAAAGTAACAAAACCAGCATTAGAATTATCACTGTTTCTGTGTTTGGAAGTCTCAAGAGACAAGTTAAGGAACACAAAGTCTATTGGCATTTGTGGCAGGCCACTCTAAACAGCTGCAGGCTGCTGCTGTCATTGAGAAGAAGGGGTGGGGGAGCACCTCTTCCAAGAGTGGTAGTACTGGCAGCAACTAGAGCAAGGATTGCAGAATTCCAGCATTTTCCCTTCCTGACTTTCTAACTGCATCCTTAGTGCTTCTCATTCCCTCTCCCTGGGTAGACGCAGCCAAATCCTTTATGTCTGGGGCAACAAATTTTTTTGCCTACTCTGTTGAAAGTCTCCAGGGAACACTGAATTTCATCCTTGGAGGATTCCTTGTCACTTTCCTCGTGGTACAGTTTTGCATGGTTTGCTAGGGCTGTTTGATACAGCAGTTGACAAGGCAGCCTTCAGGTTCTGTCATTCATCCGGAGTCTTCCACAACCTCAACGCATACTCTAAAATATCCCCTATATTGTTCATTCCCTTAGTCAGGGTAGTGCAGTGTAACTCCTTCAGTTGACTTTCAAATTAGGATCCAGTTGCCAAAATCATGAACACCTTTTGCCAGCTTAGATGTTCAAGAGTAACCCGCCTTATTCCTAGTTGCTGCTCTAGAAGTGCATCTTCCAAGTCTTGTGTCATCTGTCAGCCCTGTGCAGATATGTTAGATACCTTTGGGCACTTTTCGAGGCATTAGGAGCCTATATTGAGACAACTGTATTGAACTCTTCTTGGGCAAAGAGATCATGCCATCTGAACAGCTTCTGCAATCACATAACAAGGATATAGTGGTACTTCCATGGTGTTTCACACACTGACAAATGGGTGAAATTGAGGAAGCTGTGATTCAGCTGTAAGCCAACAATCATGCTATTGAGCTAAGAAGAGAGAAGTTCCCTTACTACTAAAAGCACAGAGACTACAGTTTTCTGTTTTGCTTATGACGGCTGCATACAGACTTGGGAAATCTGCTTGTAATGTTAACTAACACCTTGTGGTTGAATAACCTTTTTGTGGGACTTGATATTTCAGGGTATCAGTGGCATGGCACCAGCTTTAGTTCAAAGAATGAAATAGTACCTGCTGTCTAACAAAACTTTCTGTCACTTTCCTCCTCTTCATAGCTTGGTGCCTGGGCTCCTGTGACCTGTCACAGCCATCACAGTTACATTCCCTCATAGACTTGGTAACTGTTACACATGAAGAATGATATTGCTCTGACTAAATCCCCTACTTAAAATCCAGTGCCACATTTTCTTTTAAACAAAGTCCTTCCAAGCTTTCTGTGTAGTGTAACTGGTAAAGTAAAATAGCCTGATATTATGTAAAAGGAACAGAGGTAGTTATTTTTTAAAAGAAGATTTATATAAGTCTGTCATATCTGCTGTCTCATTTTCATTTGCTATGAAACTCTTTACTTCTGTAAATTACAGCAGATGTTAAGTGAGTTTGTTTCTCTGGAATATTAATATGACTGTGTTGCATGCAGAAAGAACAATTTTTGGAAGAAAAATTAATATAGTATTCCAATGAGTTAGACAAAAAAAGAAACTACTGTGCTCAGTATTTTAAGTTATAAGAAGTGGAGCAGTCCAGGAAGATGTAGTTTGTCACTAAAAGTCGTGAAGTGAGGGGGATGTCTGAATGCTGTTTCAAAGTTAAAACTTTTACTCTCTAAATGTGACAAAGGAGGCCTGGAAAGGGACAGCACTTGGTGCAGTTGATATAGAAAAAGGCTGTGAAATGCTGTTGGAATCAGGGAGTAACACCTACCCTTTTCATGGAAGCCATCTGCACTGCAGCTCCTCAATACACCCTTTACTGAAAATTTATCAAGGAGAAAGCATGAATCAAGTATGTATTTTTTCAGCAAGGTGTGAAAAACTAAAGGGGACTTCAGCAAGAGATTTGGGATACTTAAAGGGTGTTAAAGTAAATTCATTAAATGTTTTAACTTTTGACGCCTTTTTGAATACCTTCCTACTCCTTTTAACTTTTATCTTTGCAACACTTTTTCTCCTCTTCTAAAGCAACAGTAAAGGAGACTCATGTCCAAAGGTGTTAAAGAATATTCTTAATTTTCTCTGTTTCCTCTCTTTTAATGACTGCTGCCTTGTTCTAGCATGAAAGCTTTTGGATCTGACTCTTCATAATCTTACTCTTTGTGTTCAGAGAGATTAGTGCAAAGGCAGTCTCAGTCCTGAAGTAATACAAATTACAATGACTTGCCTGATGTAATCATGACACAGCATCCCTGCTAGAAAAAATGAGAAACTTTCTACATAGGTCAAGCAGTTGCAAACTGAACTAGAAAGAACAACATATGGAAAAATCCAGTGTAACTATTAGTATCACTTACCTAGATAAGTGAATAGCCATATTCCATTTAAGCAGTCTTCCTTATAAATAGATGGGATAAAAAACAATTGTGGAGGCAAGAAAGTTAAGGCAACTTATGAAGTATAGGAAGAATCTACAATACCTTACAGATCTCACTCCATTCTCCTCGACCACTTGCATTGACAGCACGGACTTTAAAAAGATATTCTGTATTTGGGTCCAGATTACGTATCTCAAGGTTCTGCTGCTGTATTTTGCTTAGCTGGCCAGCTAGTTGTGTCTGAACAATGTTATCAGGACCAATACCAGCAACTTCATAAAACTCTACCTCAAAGAAGTCCACATCTTCTGTGGGCCAAGTCCAGTAAATCTGGGAAGAGACAAAAATCTGTAGTTCACAATTAAGTACTCTTTATTTTTGCTCATTTTCATTTCTGCTTTTTTGGAAGGCCCCTGTTTGGCAGATTTTACTTTTGAAATGCCAATGCAGCTGAAATTCCAACCATAGCATGAAATATATGTGGAAGATATGCAGTTTGTGGTCTTACTTGGAAAATGCTAAACTTCCTCCTGGGAATTTCGTAGCACCCTCTTCTAACACACTAAAAGTAATGCAGGCTGACAGTAGTCAGCACTTTGCAACATGCACTTGGGATCTTATGCAACTGGCATCCTGATCTTGTTTAGCATCTATGAAATGTATATTGAGGAAAATTACCTGGATATGATGTTGTCATATTGAAGGCCAAGACCAGGATCGCATTATTTGATCTGACATACAGATATTTAAATACAAACACGGTACATCTATTTCTTCCTGCATTGGACCTTTCCATGTAACATATTTATATCGCATATGTAATAATATAACAACCCTATTCACTACAGTAGGAATGTGATATGATTCAATTTATGCTTCAGTTTACCTCAAAAGCTGCATTTGAAATGCATTGTCTCCTACAAATAAAGTATTTGAACTGATATCATAGTCTTGTTTACTCAAACTTATTGGGTTCAGTCTCTATAACAGCCTGAAAATATAATGGTCTTTTGGACATATTTAGAATTTATTAATGTCTTACTTTGGCAGACCTCGGGTAAACAACGCTCTGGTATATAAGAACAGGTCCTGGGACTGGGACTGATTCGTTGTCTACAGGTTCTGGACTTGAAAAGTTAACAAACTGATATTTTCTTTCTTTTCTTGGAGTTTCACAAGCTGTATCCCTGTACGCACACACTTCATTACTCTGTGTAAGATGAAGGGAAGGCGTAGAGGTTGATCTTCTGACAGTGTCTTTAGACAGCACACCTAAATCAAACACGGAATTTAAAGATGGGCTTCGGAACAATGTTGCTTGCTTGGATTCATGAGTACTTGAAACATGCCTTGGGACCATTATCTCTGGGTTAAAAGAACAGGGATATTTTTCTGCTTTACTTTCTGACTGCTTTATTCTGCTAAGGGATGGGACAAGTCCCTGTAAAATGGAGAAAAATTCATCGAAGTTCAGTTGAAGTTTTCTTAAAGGATCTTCTTTTAGACGTGGACTAGGTTGGAAAATGGAAGGAACTGCATTTTCTATTTCTTTCACTAAGCAGTGTGCAGCTTGCAGAAACACACCTTGGCTTTCCTCAAGAGCCTCTTTAGAGTATTGAATAAGGCCATCCATATATGATAGCTGACTGGATGTATAGTTTAGGTATTCTGAAATTTCTTTCTGTTTTTTAAGTTCAATGTTTTCAAGCAATTCCATCATCTCCTTTTCTTGTTCATGAAGAACCATACGTAATTTTAAGAATCCATTTCTGATCTCCCTCCTTTTGGTGTCCTTATAGGTCTTAAAATTGTTTTTTTAACAGGATAATTTCTGTTAGATCATTATCAACTCCTTGGCGTACTGTAAAAAAAAATAAATAGCAGGTCATTAGTTCCAAATTCATATTAAAATGTAGTGGTTACAAGAGGCAGAATGATAGTTTTTAGCTTAAAAAAAATCAGGTTTGGTAGAACTTGGAACAAGAATAAGGTTTCTGGTATTTTTCTCCTATCTTTGTTGCTGGTAAGGCCTGAGGGAAGTTGTTTGGGTTAAAATGTTTGCATTTGGGTGTATAAAATTTGGCAGTTACTTGCTACTTTATTATTATTTCCTCACTTACTCAAATTTATCTCCCCCAAAATGGGCTTGATAATTTTTACTTCATTACATGGGAAATCCTGAAGCTTACTTTATTTTAGCTCTATATTATCTTTGAAAATTCACTATGCCAGTATGAAGTTAAAATAATGGCAGCAAATGCGCCTGCATAGCCCACATTGTGTCTGTGGCTGACAGTACATTCCTCTGATGGCTGTTATGTGAAGGTGCGATTAACTCTTCTGACACTAAAAATTGTGAACGGTGAAGGTACAGAACATTATGGGCTTGTTCCTTTGGTGTTTCTACAGGGGGAACACACCACCTTTCTGACTCTTGTGCTGTGCAGAGAATTAATATAGCTTGTCAGCCATATGTTCAAGTTTCTTTCCCGAGGAGGCATGGGGAAGTGTGAGAAGCAGCAGAAATACATACCTTTTCTAAATTTTGCAATTGTATCAAAGAGGGAAGCAGCCTCTCTTGACCATGCGACTGCCAAGGGAATAGTCTCGTGGTCATTGTGCAGTGTGTTCTTGCAGAACCCACAGATCAGTTCATGGTCATCCAGACAGTATTCAGAGAGGTTTGAGTTGCTGTGCAGTAAGCAGCGCCACTGTTCATGATCTTCTTGATATGCTTTGGTGAATATGTGGTTTTGAGCACCATTCTCACTATGATTTAAATGCAGACATTCTTTACAATAATTAATTCCACATGTTCTACATCTTTTGGTTGCCACTCTTCTCTCCCTGCAAGTTTCACAGTAGACTGGTCTTTCACAATGGTTAAATCTCCACCTCGGAAAGCCATGTCTGCGCATATATTTCTTGGCTAGTTTTGCCCTGAGATAATTCTTCCTCAGCTGAATTGTATTTGTGTAGGGGAGGCAATGTGCTTTGCTACACACTGGGCATATGATGACATAAAAGTCTTCAGTTACTTCAGCTTTGGTCTTGCTTTTGGTTATACACTTCTCACAAATGCAGTGACTGCATGGCAGCATAAATGGTTGGAGAAACAATTGCTTACACAGTGGACATATAAGCCGGTCATAGAAAGAGTGGCTAGAGACATTCCTTTCTGGTGTAATGACAGATGCATTATTCCTAGTTCTAAATCTTGACATGAAATCTTTTGACCTAAATAAAATTGGAAAAAAAACCAACAACCCCAAGAACTCAAACAAAAATATCTGAATATTAGGGTACCATCTAAGACATAAAATTATAATATAAGCAGTTCTGCTTTGCAGACCAACCATCCTTTTATTCTGACTGGTTATTTTATTTAAACAACTGGATTATCACTGTCAAGAATCCATTTTTTTTTCTTTTCCTTTTCATAGTTATTTCACTGTATGTTGAATACTGTTGCCAACAACAACAATAAACAGAGATCTCGGTCACTGTAGATCTGTATGAATTTGTTGAGTTATTGCTGGTGGCCAAACGAAAAGAAGAATACAGTTTTGTTTAGTACAAAATGAAATGTACTTTGTCTCCTTTTCTTGTTTGATTATGTTTCAAAATGGAAACAACAAATAACTAGAATGAAGAAAAACATTTTGTGCAATTCAGGTGAAACTGTATATTTTGTTTCAGAGGGTATTAAATGCTTTCTTTTACAACTTTGATAATATTTTTAGAGTATTTTCTTTTTAATGAAAACTTAAGGCAATAAATGTCAAAATGCTTTTGTTTTGCATTTTCAAGATGGACTATTTCCTCAAAAAAGTAGCACAACTAAGTGTTTCACCATTTCCAAAAAAGTATTGAAGACATTTCTGCTTAACATAATAACACGCATTTACGTATGATCATCCTAATTTTTAGTCATTTAAGAAATAACTCACCTCTGAATTCTTTCTGATTTCTAGAATGAATTAAGTTTATTCTTAGTAACAGCCTTATTATCATTGATTCTTTATATTAATTGCAAAGACTTTCAAATGGGGATTTTTAAAAATATTATTATTGTTTTATTTTAGAAGAGGACTGATTTTCAGGATGTGCCAATCCCTGTTTTCTTCAAATCTTGATAGTCCTAACCTGCCTCTTAGTCTGTGGACATTATCCTTTTAAAAATACAATATTAATTTTATAATGTCTCCTTGAATATTTTCCATAGCCTTGACATGAGCATGATTATTCAAGATGGACACTTGCTTCTAGGCCTCTACGGTCTGGTCCTCTGCTATGCTTCTCTCTAGCATCCATGTTGTTATTGCTTTCCTTTCCACCTTCTCTCCCCAAATGTTCAGCCATGCTATCTGTTTTTTCTGACACTCAAAACATCAGTAAAAAACCCTAATAAACTAAAGAGAATAGAATCTTCTGTTGTTGTGAGGATTCCTTCTGGTCTTCAAAGTTTTACCTAGCTAGGAGTTAACTATGCATTTCCAGAGGTCCTGTCAGTTCCTCTCAGATTGGTACTATTCTAGCCTGGAGTTCTTCTGATAACTTCATTTGTGCCCTCCCCTTTCTGCCCCTCCCGTGCCCCCACCCCACCCTGTATCTTTTTGTGAGTGCTCTTTGGTGTAGCATTAATAATCAGCCCCTTTCCTTCTGGTTTCCAGTTTTATCTTCTAAGACTGTTACTATGCCTTCTTTCCATTCTCTGTGTCACATTTCTTGAGCCTTTATAATTATGTGTCTCCTTTTTGTCTTATTCTGGATATAACTGCTTCCTTCCACTTCCAGTTAACAGCAGTTTTACCACTCTTTGCGTTATTCCAATTTTCCCTGTATCCTTGCCTGCAGCCTCCTTGCTACAAACACATTTCTGTTTTCCTCCTTGTTTTAATGTTCTCTGTATGTCTTCCTTCTTGTCTCTACATAGGTTTTTACACTGTGAGAACGTATAAGCAGGTATTAGCCATTCATGGATTTTGTCTGGAAATCAGGTGGTCCTAATTACAAGTGCAGTGATGTTCTGGAGTAGTCTTTGCCCCAGTCAGAGTAATGAGCATAAGGTTTCACTAATATCAAGATAAAACAATTACTTCTGTTTCTCAGAAGAATGATATCCTGTGGTTATTTGAAAAAGCTCCAACATGCCAATGGATCGTATATTTCCAAATATAACACATCCATTAAGACATAACGTAAATTAGAAAAACAAAACCCCAAGAAATTTTAAAAGCCCTTAACTCTACTTACCAAACAGCTCCTGGTGTTCTTGAGTGATGTGGTTCATCAACAGAGCCTCTGTAGCACTTGCTTTCATAATACTGACATGCCGAATTATCTCCACCGCAGCAGCAGCATTTGCAGTCTGGGTCATTTGAACAAGAGCAGCAGCACCACCAGCAATTTGCGTGCTCTGCACATGAGCAGTGGCAGCACTGGCAAGGCTTGTCTTCTTCGTACGGACATGGAAAACAGCTGCAGTTCTGCTCACTGGTAAACAAGAAGCGCCAACACAAGCAGCGTTTTTCCTTTCTGCTGCGGCAAGTCAGGTAACAGCAGTTTGAGTAGCATGGCCAGATCGAACAGGGATGCCCATTTTCATCCATCCCTCTGTCAGGTACCTGGAAAAAAAAGGCACGAGCTCTGACTGTTGGGTCAAGCTCTGTGCCGTGGCAATGCACTTCATTCTAATCGGGAAGTGATGTCACAGTGAGATATTCAAATAAGGACACAGGCAGAATTCTATGCACAGGTACCTGATATAGTGATTACATCATCTATACATCATGATAACTATAATTGGTTTTGCTGAATTCCTGAAAGCATTTACTTCACTCTTCATTAATTGCATGGGGAGTTTATACACTTGGATTAGATACCCTAAGGCCACTATTTCGTTAGGACCGCACACCCCATAGGCATTTTGTCGGCTCAGCTGGGTCCTGTAAGCAAACCACCTGAATCAGGCCCTAATCAGCAACAGTGAGAGATTTCTCATCAGGCCTCTATAAGACTTGAAGCATAACTAGCACACATGAAAGAACCTTACACTTGAGATGCATCTTGAAGCATATCCTTGTAACCGTCTTAATTAAGCCCTTGTCTGCCACTGTTTATGCTCTTGAACAATGTATGGCACTCATTCCCCCAAGGCCTGAAGAAAAGAACTAGATTTGGATCATAGGTTCAGGGCTATTGCTCATTTGCTGTGGGCCTGCCTCTTTTCCCACTGAGTCCAAGTGTGTTTTTTACCCCCCCTTAAGCTGGCCACTCTCCTATAAATGCAGTATCAGACATATTATTTCTGTTATTTAGTTACTTTGTATTAGGCACCTTTTTCTTTCATTTAGTTGATTTATTCCAAGATTTATATAGCATTTTTTACTATTTATAGATATGATGACTTTTAATAAAAACAAAATTCGTGTAAACAATACATGAGCTTCTCAACATTGTATGCTTACTATAGCGCTTATATGTAAGCAGTTGGACTCAATGATCTTAAAGGTCTTTTCCAACCTAAATGATCCTATGATTCTAAAAAAGGAAATCTACCCTCTAAGAGTTATCTGCAACTGACATCTGAAACAGCATATTCTTTTACTTGGAACTGTAAAGGACAGTGATATCTATATGGTACATATTCAAGAATACTGACTTTTAATGCTGGCTTCTGTACTGTAGGTAACTAAATTTTTCCGAAATTTAGCAAATCAACTTGTGTTAATGGGTTAATGTATAACTGGGAGTTACTAAGATAGGTCTTGAAATAGTTTATTGTAACAGCTCCTTTGAGCCTATTTGCTCAAAGTCTGTTCTACCTAGAGAAATTTTAATTCGCTGATCCAGAGCCCTACAGACCATAATGGCTGTGTCATTATGTGTAACCATTTACATGATGGGCTATAAAGGTTCTTTGGAATGGTTATAGCCTATTGTGTCAATTGGATTTTCATGCATAAGTACTAGATCTGTGTGTTGAATGGCCTTTAATGGATGTTATTTATTCCATTTGTCTTTCCAGTTTAATCAATGGTAATGCTTTTTTATTGTGCGTATTTAATTTGGGATATTGAAAGGCTTTTGAATTCAATCATTAGAGAAAAATGTATCTTGTGATGCTTGTCTGCTTTTCTTTTGCAAAACATTCATGAATACATGTGGGGTTTTTTGAGGAAGAAGAGGTGGGGAGTAAGGAAATAAACAAAAAGTATGTCGTGTGCCATATGCTTATACCTGGACACTTCCATTTTGATATAATACAGAGGTTAATAGCAACTTATGCATATATCATTCTCAGCAACACATTTCTTTTTCTTGGATTCTCTGTGAATTGTATTTTTCCACTGAGTCTTGGGCAACTTTATCTTCTGCCCCATATAATTCCAATAACTTATTTCCTGCTACCTTTAGTGCTCTGTTTTTTACTTTACAAAACTGCTTTCATTGACAGCTTCATTCCTGTGCTGCTGCCAGTATAGGTGGCCCGCTCTGTAACACCCTGTAGGCATGCAGCCAGTTCTAAGATGGTCCCATTTCATTAATATGTTTATCTCCCTTAGGATGGGGAAGGAAAGACCCTTCCTATAAAACCATGTAGTCCAGCAGGATTCACTGTCTAAAGGATACAGTAGTTCTTTCAATAAATTGCAGTGATTTAAGAGATTAACTGACTGCAGCACATAGAAATGTCTGGTTTGGGGGGAGGGTTTATAATGAAATATGAGAAGTCTGACATGGTACAACCCAAAACTGATACATTCACAATTGAGAATTGCTTCTGAAAGAATTATTTCTGGCTAGCTATGGCTTGCCCACAACAACTAACAAGAGAAGGGAAAAAACATCACTGTCCTTTCTTCATAAGAAAAATCTCTCTTTCTAGCTCTTTATTTTTACCCACGGATAAAGAAATGGAGGAAAAATGATAATAACTTTTCTTTTACTACTTTTTCCTTATAGATACAAGACAGTAATCTGATTTGTTTATGTAGTCACTCCCTTGACTAGGTAATACTAATGTACATTCAAACTCTCTTTGACTTCAGAATTATTTCTAAATACTATACACTACAAAAATTGCAACTGTTATGATTGACTGGGAATGAGAAATATTGTATTTGGGGAGTATATTATTTAAGCCAGAGGGAAAACTAGTAGCAGAAAATGCCAAAGGAAAGGACTCACTAACAATTTTTTGTGTACTTCTTCATTAAAAAACTTAACTGAAATCACATAGTAACACAATTAACACCAGAAATATATAGCTAAGAACTGTTTAGAATTAAAAAAAAAAAAAGAGAAAGCTATATCACACTTAAATAAACCTAATATTTTCTAAGTATCAGGGCCTAATAAAATTGACCCAATGAACATCTGAAATATTCAGTGGTTTTAGGAGTTCTTTTTTGAGAACACATGAAAGATGTTGGAAAAGGTACTGGACTAGATGAAATTTAAGATTACACAATTTGGAAGAAAATCTAAGAAATCTCATTTTGGATGAGACGCATTTCTCACAGAACAAGGGCTTTCTAGTACTTGCGTACCAGAGAAATCACAGCATTTCATGCCCCTTTGCACAGATCTCAAAGGTATTGTGTGAATCACTACAAAATGCTTTAGATCTATTTGTCATAGATACTAAGAAACTACAACAGCATACTGTTACTATGGGTCTGCATGCATGGTCTTTCACAACCTATTTCTTATTCCTGCTATGTGAAGCCTTGTTGTCTTATGTATTAGTGTCAGAATGTGAGACCTATCATTTTTTGGAACAAATAAAAGTTTGGGTGTTTTACAGAATGATTGGAAATACCAGGTATGTATTATCTGTCTCTGGCTGATTCCACTCCAGCCCTCGTGTGCTTCGTCCTCGTCCTGGTGGCTGCATGCGTCTCCTCCACCTGATGTGTTTTTGTTTGCTGGCTTGGCTCACTCTCAGTTCCCCTCGCACCTCCTGTCTGGGTGCTTTTTCCTTAGGCTCTGACTTGTTGAGCTTGCTTGTTCCCAGAGTAAGGATGTTAATCTCCTTAAGGTGAGGTGTGTCTGTGCTGCTATTGAGGCTACAGAGAAAAAACTCAAATGTTTTAGCTTGAGCACTTCAGCTAAAGCAGTATTAGAACAAATGTAGCAGTTGCAAACCAACACATTTAAATTTAAGGCCATACTACATTAAAACGTGTTGGACTGCATGTTAAACAACTGTCTGTGGTTACAAACCAGCCAAATTTCTTTGAGTTTGTTTTAAAAAAAATAGAGAATTTTTTCCTACTACAAAATTGTAAATGAATAGTACCAAGCTTGTTAATGCCAAATCTTTGTCCTGGTCTGTGGTGATTAGGTGAGTTTGTGATTAGGCACTTGTCCTTCTTCAGGCATGCTCCGTTGGTGTATCTGCTTTTCTGACCATAGTACCTAGCTTCAATCTCACTTTTTAGCCTATTTTCATTCTTGCATTGGTTCTTTGCTGGACATCCTGACTCCTCTCCTGATTAGCCTGGCTCTAAGCAGTAACTAGCTTATTAGGAGGTCCAGCTGAGCAGTGAAATATATGTCAATAACTTGTCTCTGCTTAAAAGGAAAAAAATGGAAAAAAAAAATAATCACACTATCACTTACACTGCCTAGGGGAAGAGGGGAAAATACAAATGAAGTGTGTGGAGGTGAAAGAAAAGGCTTTATGGATTTAGGCAGTGGATAGCATAGGGAATTAAAGCTGTGGTAAGCAGAAGTTCCCTGCAATCAGGGAAGGAGTGAAGTTTTTCCTTCACCCCAGAAGTTTCTCCTTCTCCCCAGCTGAGAAGGTTTATAATATATGTAAAAGAAAAATAAAGTAAGTACTTTTTAGAAGAACTTGTGAAGAGGAAAAAACGGGCTCCTGGCAAGGAAAACAACAAGTGTAAACACTTCATCTTTAATTGAAATCAGTGCTTGCTGCTTATATACCCCTGCAGAGAGGATGGGGAATATGCCTGCCTACATGCACTGCAGAGGTGAAAAAGCTTCTTGAGCAAAGTTGCTTGCTGTGTATGTAAGCTTGCACTTGAATTAGTGCTGGAACTATTGTGTCACGGACTGTTAACTTTCAGTTGTACTTTCAGGTTTGCAACTCTTTGCTTTTTACTCTTCTTTATGCCCCTGTGCTTGCTGTATGCTTACCTCTTGTAGTGGGTTAACCCTGGCTGGACTTTAGGTGCCCACTAAGCTGCTCTATCACTCCCCTCCTCAGCTGGACAGGTGGGAAAAAATATAATGAAAGGCTCATGGATTGAGATAAGGACAGTGAGAGATCGATCACTCAGCAGTTACTGTCACGGGTAAAACAGACTCGATGTGGGGAAATTAATTTAACTTATTACCAATCAAATCACAGTAGGGTAATGAGAAATAAAACCAAATCTTAAAACACCTTCTCCCCCCTCCTTTCTTCCCAGGCTCAACTTCCCTCCTGATTTTCTCTACCTCCTCCCCACCAGTGGTGCAGGGGGACAGGGAATGGGGGTTGTGATCAGTTCATCACATGTTGTCTCCGCTGCTCCTTCCTCCTCACTCCTCCCCTGCTCCAGCGTGGGGTCCCTCCCACAGGAGACAGTCCTCCACAAGCTTCTCCAACATGGGTCCTTCTCCCAGGCTGTAGTTCTTCATGAACTGCTCCAGCCTGGGTCCTTTCCACGGGGTGCAGTCCTTCAGGAACAAGCTGCTCCAGTGTGGGTGTCCCATGGGTCCACAGGTCCTGCCAGGGGCCTGCTCCAGCATGGGCTCTCCATGGAGACACAGCTTCCTTTGGGCAGCCACCTGCTCTGCCATGGGGTCCTCCACAGGCTGCAGTGGGTATCTGCTCCACCATTAACCTCCATGGGCTGCAGGGGAATCTCTGCTCCGGCGCCTGGAGCAGCTCCTCCACTTCCTTCTTCGCTGACCTTGGTGTCTGCAGGGTTGTTTCTCTCATGTATTCTCCCTCCTCTCTATGGCTGCAGTTGCTGTTGCTGTGCAGACTTTTTTCCCCCTTCTTAAATGTGTTATCCCAGAGGCGCTACCACCGTCGCTGATGGGCTTGGCCTTGGCCAGCGGCAGGTCTGTCTTGGAGATGACTGGCCTTGGCTCTATTGGACTTCTAGCAGCTTCTCACAGAAGCCACCTCTGTAGGCCCCCCTGCTACCAAAACCTTGCCACGCAAACCCAATACATCCCTTCTATGAGAATATCAGAGAAAATTTTGTGTAATTGCATGAGGCTCATTTCCACCAGTTTTCTCATTAGTAGTAAGGTTAAGGATGCACAAGTCTGATGAATAGTATTTCTCACTGGAAATCTCACTTTTTACAGAGTAACAGACTGTTCCTTATGCTGTTTCTTCTGTTCCCAATTTAAGTTTTGAATATTTCTCTGTCTGTTGTTTTAGAAATTCATAGGACTCTCTTTACGTGTCCTATGTTCTACTTTACATAACACAATAGGAGAGAAGAAAGTTTTCCACTGTTGACGGTTTTTCATTCAATTATTTAGCAGGGATTTAGAGAGTGAATGCTTCTGCCTAAATGCTCAGGTTGCTATACCAAGTATTTAAATTATTTTTTTCTTAAAGTATTTTTATTATTGTATTACAGTAGGGGACCTAAATGCATCAGTGCTGTTGTAAGTGTATATGAAAACGTGTAAAAGCACCATTTACAGTCATTGGGTTTACAGTTGGAGGTAATTATAATGGAATTAACTTAATATGCTGTTTCATTGTTGGCTGCAGAAAATACTGTGTAATTACTAGCTAGTGTACTCCATGTCTGTCTCAATACCTGATCCGTGGACATCGTGGACCTTTCCGTTTGGTGGTGGTTGCTGTTGATTCTTGGGGATTTTAGCCTATAACTCCTTCAAATAGGATAATACCATTCATGCTGCAGCAAGATAGTTTAGCATCAAGAAATAAAAACTTCCACCTGTCGGCACATTCTAGGGACTATTTTATTAGAGCAAAATGATACTTTAAGACATAGCAATGCTCACCAGTTTCATAGGATGGGATCTAAAAACTGAACTTCCATCCCTTGGAAAACACTTAGAAGCATATAATAAAAAATTGAGCATGTTTTCTGAAAGATTTTTACTATTCACCCACATTATTTGGTGTAAATAAATGTAGTACACTTCCCATTTAAGAAACTTTATACAACGAATTCTATTTTCTTCAAATTAATTTGTAAGAATTTGCCGAAAGGCTTGCATGGCAAACTTCAGTGTATAGTATATCTACAAGCAGTTCACTTGTAGATATACTTGTGGAAATACATAATGAGTCACTTAAGTCATAGCTTCCCCCCCCCCGCCCCTTCTCTGTGTGACTGATAAGACTTTCCAATTAGGAAAATGAATCTTCAATGTTCTAAATAAACAAAAGTGATCAGTAGCATAGAGTCTGGCTTACGCAGGAATCTGTTCTGATACAAAAGGAGGTATTTCTAAAACAGCAGGTAAACCACAAACACTGTACTCAATGATAATAACAGTATGTAAAAGAAATTTGCGTTTGACTCTGCATTTGGTTCTTGCATTTGAAGACCCATCATGACACTTTTCCTGATTGCCACCATCTTCTCACTGAAATAACAATGCTAAAAGATAGGGCTTCGTAAATGTGTTGACTTATTAAGATTATGACAATGGGATGAATTTGTGTTTCATTTGATCTCAGTACTTTCTACAACATTTTACCGTGACAGCAGTCTGCTCCAAAGCATGATTATGACACTGAGATGGAAGAACTGACTACCTTTTTTTTCCTTTTCTTCTTTTTTTTTTTCTTTTTTTTTCCTCTTTTTTTTTCCTTTTTTTTTTTCTTTTTTTTTTTTTTTCTTTTTTTTTTTTTTTTCCATTTAAACTTTTTTTTTTGGGTGTTTTTTTTTTTCCTTTTTTTTTTTTTTCCTTCTTTTTTTTTTCCTCCACTAAACGATGACTACTGGAAGCTGTTCTGTTTAATTGAGATGTTAGGCACTCAACTCACCTCCTGAGATGCACATGTTGTTTTCCAGGGGTTCCCCACAGGAGGTTGCAGTGCTTTAGATGGTAGTGGAGCAACCTGCAGTAGAATACTGATAGTGAAACGCAGGATGCTTCTCTTGAAGTAGTAGACTGAAATTTTAAGATGTCACAAATCTAGGTCTTTCTACATGGACTGCATGTATATTGGATATTGCTTGGCTAGCTTGTTGTTTTCCTTTTTTATTTAACAATCAGTCTCATAGAAGGCTGCATCTGATTATTTTGTTATTAAAAATGGAAATGTGGCTCAATATTATACTGCAGTGTTTTGTAGCTTTGCTTTATGCTTTTGAAGTATCATAAAAAATTATGTGGCTTCACATGTTTTTTTCCTGTAATCTTTCAATTTTTTTACATAATCTCATTATTAAATAAGAAAAAAAACCCACATGGGTTTCATTCAGTGATATGTATCATCTCAGTTCCTTTCCATGACCAATATCAGACCCTTGCTTTCCAGCAATGATGATTCTCCCTTTGTTTTTCACTTGTCTTCCTTCAGCTGGCTTTTCTTTCAATCAATTTTTATCTTGTTGTAATACAATTCTAACAAATAATTTGGCTGATGACTGGAATCTCAAAGGAGCAGAGTATGAAAGCCAGTATAAATAATTTTGTTTTAAATAGGAAAAAAATGGCTCATTGCTCCCTGTTGCTTGTGAACCTGCTTCTGTGTTCTTACACAAAGTAGCTGCTGGTCAACTTTTTTCATGTTCACTGGCTGATCTGAAAAAATCCATCAGCTAACAATAAATGAGTGGAGACCAAGCAGGGGAAGATTAATAGCATGAAGTTCCTGTATGCTGCAGAGTACAATAGACAAGGAAAATCTGTCTGTTTTCCTGCTACATGGTGATGAATGCTGGTGATTACCATGAATTGAAGAATTCAATAACTTTATATGCAAACCTGATATAAAACTGGGTATTCAGATCTTTTGAGTAAGATATAACCAGCAGAGTATGTTTTGACAGTCAGTTCCACCCCTAGCGCCGTCAGCCCTACTCCACAGAAGATAGTCTTCCTTCTGTGTTTTCAGCTGGATTCTTTCCTCCCTGGTCTGTGAGCACTATAGCACTGTACACTGGAGATCATAGAATCATAGAATCATAGAATCATTAAGGTTGGAAAAGACCTCTAAGGTCATCGAGTCCAACCGTCAACCCAACACCCCCTATGCCTACTAAACCATGTCCTTGAGCACCTCATCAATACGTCTTTTAAATACCTCCAGGGATGGTGATTCCACCACTTCCCTGGGCAGCCTGTTCCAAGGCCTGACCACTCTTTCAGTAAAGAATTTTTTCCTAACGTCCAGCCTAAACCTCCCTTGGCGCAACTTCAGGCCATTTCCTCTCGTCCTATCGCTGGTTACTGGGGAGAAGAGACCAACCCCCACCTCACTACAACCTCCCTTCAGGTAGTTGTAGAGCGCGATGAGGTCTCCCCTCAGCCTCCTCTTCTCCANCCCTTCTTCCAAAGGTGATAAACTCTCCTTTTCTTCTTGAGTCCCAGCAAGAGTTCTCTGTTCAGCCAGGCCGGTCGTCTTCCCCGCCCGTTCTTTTTTCGGCACATGGGGACGGCCCGCTCCTGTGCCTTTAAGACCTCCTCCTTGAAGAAGGTCCAGATTTCCTGGACCCCTTTGCCCTTCAGGACTGTCTCCCAAGGGAGAGAGATCTTTATTACTTAAAAATTACTCTGGTTTATTGCAGCTAGTTTTATATTGACATCCTCCCTATCTTTCCTTGTATAACTTTACTTTTATTAGGTACAATGCTTTTGCTTTTGGGGGAAATAAAAGTTGTGTACCTAAAAGAAATAAATTCCTTATTAGTTATAATGGAAGTTATAACTCCCAGGAGTTATAACGAGAGTTTCTGCAAACTCCCCAGGGAGGGGGGGGAGCACAAAAGACATTTTGTGTTCAATGGGATAAGAATAGTTTTGGCATTAAAGCTGGTAAAATTGTGAGCCCTTTTTGTGCAGAGTGTATGACACTTCTTTCTGTGTTAAGGGAGTGCTTGATTTGCTATTCACCAGTGATAGTGAGAAAATGTGATGTTGAACAAGGCAAGTTACTGCCCCAGAGTTGCAATTTGTGTGGTACTAGAGCTTGACTAATTAGCAGATGTCAGATCAGGGTTTTATCTTAATTCTCATTTATTAGTATGTATTTATCCCTAGAAAGGAATTAACATAATTCTTCCTTTACCCTAACCGGACTTATTTTTATTAAAATTGTCTTAATGAGGTGTCTTGAGCTTTGTGAGGAAAAAGGTTGCCTTTCCACATAAAAATGTAAATACTTTAAGAGTCATCTTTACAAGGAGGAACAGAAGGGTGGAATGTTCCTTCATCTAAATAACAACAGATGAAAAATCAGACCAATGTCAATCACATGACCTATCTTCATTTATTTGTAATGTCTTTCCTTGTGCTTTCATTTTCTACTGTGGTTTCTCTTGAAAAGAGAAGCAAAGTTTTTGCTACCACGCTCAGAAAATTAATCGGTTCCATGTAAAGAAATAACTCAGACACCAGTTACAATCATCTTTTTTCCTCGAGCAATCTGTTGGAGGCTTCAGACTATGATTACCATCTACTGAACTTACAAATGGGTAAATGTGATGATATTTTTCTCTTTTTTTTAAAAAACCTACCTTGAATAAAACTGGCAAGTTAACACCAGCTTTGCTTCTATTCTGCAGACCTGCTTCTTGGGTAACTTTGAACAGAAATTAATGGTTTCAATCGTATCTGCATATGTCACTTGTTTATACTAGAGTGTTTCCCTTAAAAAGCTTAATTGGTATAAACAATCATTGTTTAAAGCAAAGCAGCTTGCCTATTGTTTGTACAAGCTTGTTGTTCTCTACAAGTTTATGTAAAATAGGAAATATTGCATTCTAAACAAACAGCTGTGGGCCTCTGTCCTATTTCTGCTGGGGGAGTGGAATTCTCTGAACTCCCAGTGAAGTAAGCTGCAAGTTCAAATGAACCTGAGCTGAAGAGGTGCAGCTGTTGTGCTGCACATGATGTTCCAGCCTATTGTCTACTCTGAAATGCAACTGCCACTGTAAGGCAAGATATCAAAATGACTGAGCTACTCAAACTGCTTTGTAAAATGTTTGATTGTACTGTGGATTGGAAATTGTGTTGCAGAGTCTGTAGAGAAGCAGTCAGAAACAGTGCTTTTAAAGCCTAGAATTATATAAGGTATATATTGTTCTGCTCACTGTGTAACTTCATTTGAAAAACATACAAACAAACAAGCAAACAAAAAAACCCAACCCAAAAAACCCCAAACAAACCCATACAACAGTGTTTAAGGTGGATATAATTTCTGAACAGCAAATTCTTTCCGAATTCTGATTCTAGCAAGTGCAGCATTGAATAGCATAGGCTAAAAACCATCAAGATAGCTGGGCAGCCACTAGCAAACTCATTTTCCATTGTATTGGTGTAATGTGAGAAACATAAAACAATTCTAGTGCTATTTTATTTTCTTAAACATAGAGAGTAGCCAGAGACTTAACTGTGTCTCTTACAGAAATGTATATATTACTCAAGAAAGGCAGACTGACTTGTTTTCTTTCTCAGTACAGTATATAGATGTGCTGCTGATTTCTGAGGAGTTACAATTTAGACTCATTTTATGTTCTACTTCAGAGAGGTGTATGTGTCACTAATCCAGGACAAGTCTGTGATAAAGTCTAACACTTATTTTTCGGCTTTCTGTTAGGGGGGAAAAAAAAGTAGTGAAATTAGGGGGCAGGGTTACCTACTACTTGGAAAAAAAAAAGTAGTTAACATATTGAAAATCTAATATTTTATTATTTGAAAAAAAAAAAATCTTTTTCTAGACTCCCTAAAAAGTAGTTGCCCTTAAGTTATTGGTAAAGCAGCATTTAAAATAAGTTCCTGACATCCTCAGAATGTGTTTCTGTCATTTGATCTCTGTTCAAGCTTGCAGAAAAAGAATGCAAAATGAATTTTTAGAGCCTGAAGTATCTTTATGGAAACCCATGTTACGGAATAAAGCAAAATATGTTAATTCGTATAGAACTGTAGTATTTGTATTAATACAGATCTTTAGTCTTAAACTGGGTTTAGTGTTTTACTTTTGACGCATTTTTGCAAATAGATTTCAACACTTTCTGTTCATTAAAAGCATTTTGTCTCTAGAATACAAGATCATATAGCAGATAGAACTGAAGGTGAATCAAAACGTATGGTTTCCTCTTCATTTCACATGAGAATACTGGTGTGCATAAAAGCTATGCCCGAAACATGAGTGGATTGTAATTTGATGAAAGTGAATCTGTTTGACAGGAGCTAATTTGCACAAAAAAGTTCTCATGAAGTTGCTATGATCAGGCCTCAACTCAGAATAAAAATGTGATCTTCATAGGACTTTGTGTCTCAAATCCTTGACAGGAACATTCACTTTAGTAGTTGACCCAGTTGATGAGACAGTTAGATCTGTTCACTATAAAAGCAAACAAAGGAAGAGCACTTGTCCTGGTAGTGTTTTCTTATTTTCACAGGCAATTAGAAACCAAGGAAATTGATTATTCAGAAATAGTATTTATCCCTGTAATTATGTTATCTTCAGACTGGGATCACAGTGGTTTGTTCTTCTTGTCACATGGCTGACAAAAACTATTAACACATGGAAAAAGAAAGAAACTTAGGAGAATAACATTTGTCTACCACATTTAATGTGTTTTACCAGTACTCTAATCTTTCATGACTATAGTAGATGCTAATATGGTAAATGTTGGATTATGGGCCAGTCTTGTCAGCACCTGGAGCAAGAATATAAATGCATGTTGTTTGATTTAGCAAATAAATTTTAAAAATATTTGAGTTCTCCACTGGCTTTTGCGTAATGGACTCTTTAGTTTAGAGCATGTGTTTGAAGAGTACTGCTGAATCAGCATAAGTGCTCGAGTGTGAGCTGTGCTGACATTACCAGGCTTCTGTTAAGGTAGTGTGTGATTGCAAGTTGGGCCTTGACTATTTGCGTCCACTCTGGGAAAACAGCTGCCTCCAAAACTGGTCTCCTTGGCCTCACTGAGATGTGGTTCTCCGTCATATTTAAAACTTACTTCTTAAATTCTTAGTTGTCTGCCTTTTAGTTTACCTAAGGCTGAGATAATCTGTTTTGGGGCAGAAACTTTAACGTGGACTTGTATAGAGTATGTAGTCTCTGGAACTGTCTGCCAACCAGGTATAGTCACTTTATTGTCCTGAAGTATGTGTACAAATACAAATGTTTGGAGAATGGCCCAAAATTGAATAGAGAAAGGGAAAAGCAAATACAAATTGAGAATTCATCCAATTCTCAATGGAACGAAACCAACAGACCATACTGTTTTCCTAAACTGTTATCAGACAACCTGATGAGGAGATTGAAGGCTATTCCTATGATGTTTTAAAATCTGTCATTATTTCCAGTTCCATAAAGTAGTAAGTATTAGTTTGTCTGAATCCTCAACTTCCACATACAGTATCCTTACATCTACGTGTTTTCTCACTTTGTAGTTTTATAACAATGAATCATTATGTTTACTGAATAAGTTGCAGGTCTCTCGTGCTCTCTCAGCTTCTGTCTACAGTTTTGATTCCCTCTTCTGAACTCCTCTTTTGTGTTGCAATATTTCCATTTAAGGCATTATTACAAAATCTGATACTGCTTTATTCCATGTAAGAGAAAGCAGATGACCTTTCTTCCAAAGACACCAAATACTGCTTGTGTCAGACAGCTTACCACTTAGTCCCCCTTTACAGTAGGATGTATCCTCTAAGGCAGTGTAAGCAACTGTGAAGCACAAAGCAATTTGTTTTGCGTAAGTAGCTGTTATGAGTAATTGTTTGTACTACAAGAGAGTCTAGGGAGCCCAGGCATAGACTAGGACGTTGTATGAACCTGAAGCTAATTCACCACTGAAAGTAAGTGAATTTAGGTTGATAATGAATTGACAAAAACAAAGTTCTGAAGATCTAGCAAATAGAGTGAGTGGTAGCAGACTTGTCCGATGTCATATTTTGTATTTATTCGTGATGAATCACTGCAACCTCTTTTCATTCAGAAGTTGTGCTAAATTTGCAAAGTTTGGGGATAGATCATGTGATTGATAAATCCTTGCTGGTGTAAAAACAAAAAATATCTTCCCCCAAAATGCTATCCACACACTTCTAATATTACAATGCAAGAAAACGAGATTAAAAGGAAAGCTTACTTTGTTTTCAAGAATATTTTGACTTCTTATTTTGGCTGAAACTTATTTTTCTCAGTTTTTCTTAGGAAGATGCACATAAAATTATTGTGAATGCAAACTTAACAGTCTCTTTACGTGTGTCTAGGCTGGACCAATTTTGCCAGTTTTGCTACTAACAGGAAGGTAGTACTTTTTCCAAAGAATTTATAGTCTAAATATAACTGAATAAACACTACAGGTGGTAGGCAAATGCAGTGGACCTCGAGAAAGCTATTTCTTTGATTCAGTGATGAGACTTCATATTTCTGACACTTTTGATTCCTTGGCTCCTGAATGTGATATAAAGAGGTAGGTTAACTGCAGTGTGTTTCATAACAGTTTATAAAACACAAGTGTAGACCCAGGTTCCACGATATCTAAACTGGACTCTTCATCTTGACTGCATTTAGACAGTCATTAGACACTAAGTTGTCTGTACAGACTGAAGCCTGTTCTAGAAATTTTAGGGAAAGAGTGAGGCCTAAATATCTGGGAATAGCATTGTCAGTCATAACATGTGGCAAACTAAAAAATGGCTTTTTGTGTGAAGATAGAGACTGGATCTTGGAGTGCTTACTAATCTCAGGATATTTAACTCCCATCCTTGCATACCCGCTGTAGCTGTATTTGTCAATAAAATGCAGGGAACTGTACATTGGAGTGCATATTTGGGGTGGTGGGGAAGAGGGATGGTGGTTAGTGTGATGAAGCCTGTGTGCCTCAGTATTATCCAAAGTCTGGCTTGAAACCTCTTGCAAAAAAAGCAAATATATAAGTAAAGTTTTTACATTCAGGTTTAAGGTCTACATAGTAACTGTAATCTCTCTTTGCCATGAACAGGGATTTAACTACTCTGCTGGCAGTGACACTGTCAGGTCTGCTCGTGACTACAGTATTAGCTTTATCACAACCTTTCATTGGAAATTTCCTCCTTTATGAGCACACTTTCTTCTAATGAATCCTTGTTTTGTGTGTCATGTTTAATGTACCTTTATTCTTATGAACATCAATAACCATACACTGAACTCCTCATCTTGTCACAATATTTTAGTTTTACTTCCAGGCTTGAACAGCTGCTACCCAACCATCAGAGGGTAGAGCTGTCTCTTACTGAACCAGATCATGTACCAGCACTTTCCTCATCCCTCTTTTATACTGTCTCGAATCACTTCTAGCACTGAACTGTGAGTCTGGGCAAGATCATCTCACTGGTATGCCAACATGACATTACTCAGTAAAGTAAATGAAGAATCTATTTTCCTGTTGGTAGGCGTCATTCTGAAATACCAAGTTATACACACCTCTCTCTTGTTCTGGCAGCAACACTGATAATTTCCAGATTTACTCTTTTGTTATCCTTAATATTCGTCTTAAAGACCATACTGTGGTTTGTAGTGAATACGCAGTCCATATACCTGCAATGAATGTTAGCCATCAAACTAGAGCAAAATTGGAATAATTCTGTTCAGAAATAGGACTGTGGCAATGAAATATCTCAGAAGACTGGAAGGAAGAAACCATATGTCAACCTTTTGCTATCTCATTCAGCTGACCAAAGAGCCACCTGAAAGATTTGTAGGAAACCAGAGTCAAAGGAAATGAAATACTGTATCACATTCCTTTTTCACTGCAACTGTTAAGATAGGAAGATTGTAAATTACTTTTTTATTTAAAACAAAACCAACAGGGAAATATTGTTTATAGTCTTAAAAATAATTATTTGTTTGTGTATGCACACGTATACGTACAAACATATGTATCTGTATAATGGAAGTACATTTTCAAAAGTGTACTTTGTTCCAAACATTTTAAGTTACATTATGGGGTGGGGAAGCAGAAAAAGAAGACATGGATAGAACATTCTAGTCTTCAGAGTTATTAGTGTGACAAACTTCATAAATATCAAATATCTTAGAAACACATAACAAAACTTATAAAGAATTTATGGAATTCAGTGGCTGTGAAAATTGTAACTGCTGGTATTTCAGGTAGTAAAAGTGTTGTAACTTTTTACAGAAGATGACATTTTAATTGCAATTGCTGTCTGTAACCATTGTTTTGTACACAAAAGCAAGCAGCATGTCTGTAAGAAGAGTATAACGTTTCAATAGTATCTTGAATGAAGATGATGTGAGACATTATTTTTATTTCTTACATACTATACATGTCAGTAGGTTATGAAATAAAGATTAGTTTAAATCTGGTTCATTTTAAACTCAAATTGTTAAATGTTCACATTATCCTATCCTTGTCTATAATCTATGATATACTTTTGGAGTCATTAGACCTCATAATGTAGAATAATCTAGAAGGTGACAGCAGACTGTAAACATTTCTTCTCTGGATTATCACTTATCTCTATGACAACAAAGTTAATACAGCATACAATGCATGAAGAAACTATGTCATAATATGAGTTAGAGAAGTTAGAGCATAATAATAATTGAAAAGCTCTCCACATTTGTTTACTTCCACGCCATTGCTGTAACAAGGAGATTTTCTGAAAGCCTTTCACCTGATTGGTGGAATTACTCCTGGACAATACTGGTTGCTCTGTTTTGGGTTTCAGTATACCAAGCTCATTTGAGTTTAGATACTTGCTAGGTCTGTTTGGTATAATCCTTGGACACTTGTCTGCTACCCTTTCACTGACATGACCAAATCATTCCCATTGCTGTGTCTTCTTAGACTAACCAGCACATGAATCGTACTGTTCAGATGATAGAAGCAGATATCTATTCCACACCTATTAGAGATTTCTGAAGCATTTAGCATAATAATAAACACTTCCTCTTTCAGGTTTCAGCATAAATTAGAGCAAGTTAATACTTTTTACAGTGTGGCATCTATTCTTTTTAGCATATATTTTTTGCTCCCATATAACATAATTTTTTCTTGTTACTTTTCTGTCACTTCCCTTCTAACACTCAAGTTTTTCTTGATCATCATGTGGCTGATGAAAGATCTTTTCTTTTTATAAGCACAATATTTGTCCTTTAACTCTCTTTAGAATTCCCCCAAAGGAAGGGAATGAATGTCAGTGTTCAGCAAACTTATTTCACTGGATCTGTACACCTATTTGAATCCATCAATTGCTACCCCACCCTGGCCCTGGAACTCAAAGCCTTGCAGACAGCTGATTTTTTTTTGCAGTAAATTGGCCAATTTTTTCTTCAGAAGACAGATGGAAAGGAAGGAAATAAAAGCTTGTCAGCTCTTGCTAAAAAAGAAATACAAACATTTTAATACCTTCACTTTCCTAAGGGAGAGTGGTACAGAAATTATAAGAAATACTCTTAACAAGGAGATCATCTAGGCATATTAAAGTTAATAATAATAAAAAAGAAAACAAAACCAAGAACATGACCTGGTGAGTAAACTTACTCTGAAGTGTTTCTTTAAAGTTGAGAAATAATTTGAAGAGCTTTTTATGAGTAGTCAACTAATACTTGTCAAGAGAAAGATGCTGTTGATACACATCATTAAATGATTTTTCACTAGGTTATTTCCTCCTACCCTGTGGACTGTTTTTTAAAAATACTTGTTTGTCTCTACTTACGTCTTACTATTTTTTTTCAGTAGAAAATGAACTGATCAGTCAAAAAAATCCTTTGATTAATTCAATTAATTCCTGTACATCCATACATAAATATTTCATATGTAACAAACAGAGCATAGATATAAACTTGGGTCACTACAGTCACTAATTGCTTATAAATTGGCAAAGGGCACAATCCTCCAACCTGTTCCCCATGGAAATTATTAACTTTTTATGTGAATCCTATTCCACCCATGTGGAAAACGTTTTAGGAGAAGGAGTCAAGATTCAACTCTCAGGTCCCTTTCCCAAGCTCAAGCAAGGATGATTATGTACAGTTTGTCAGATTGCTGCTGCTGAGTGTGGAACATGTTAAATAGCCTAACCTGAAGAATGTTTTTTGAATAAGCCGATGCTGAGATAAGTGTGAAGGACTGAGTTTCTCAATAAAGTGCCTTATACTAATGGCTAAAAAAATCATCATCTTTCCCTTTAGGGGAATGGATAAAGAATAGAAAAAGGTGGAGACAGTTTTTGTAATGTTAAAGACAGCAAAAGTTGAAATAGAGTTGAGGCATTGGCAATTCAGTTTCAATATCCCATATTAGACCACTGAATCTTTTCCAACACATTCTTTCTCTTCCCTTGCTTCTTAGCTCATCTTGTGTCTTTGCTTTGTAAGTTTTCCAGTCTTGTAATTTATTCTGTTTTTGCACAATGCCTTGTGCCATAAACCCCTTACCATGTGTGAGATCACAGTGTACCGCTTAATTTTGTTTTGGCACAGAGTAAATACTGCTTTTATGCTGAACAGTGCCAGCATGTGCCAGACAAGTAGAAATAGATGGTTGCAAAGACATGCTCCATTAAAACCAATGGACTTGCCAAGTGCTCTTTTTCAGGCTTAACAAGAACATTCAAGTCCTTCTGTCTCATTTAAAAAATACTACAGACAGGGAAGGTAACTGGCAAAGGCAGAGCTATATAGCCAGGAGAAAGTAAAGGCAAATAGATTACCTAGAGTTGTAATATGGGGTCTAACACTCTGTGGACTTGAAGACTATGTGGACTTCATAGTTAAAGAAATAAAAAGTGTTTAATGTTTGTTTGAGGAAATAAACTTTTTTTTTTTCTATGAAGAGTAGCAAGAATAAGATAGAAAAGTGGAAGTCTCAACTCTCCTAGGCAGACATAGTGCAGGCTATGGCTGCTGACAGTGTATTCTGCTTAGCCCATGCCTTTCTTCTCACAGCAGCAAATTCCCTATAACATTTGTATAGCACAGTAATGAGAAGCATTTGTTTTTTATTTCTTTTTCCTTACCTTAGAACTAATAAATAGTAACAAAAATTTTTAACAACAAAAAGAATGAAAAAAGTTGGTAACATCTTTCAACCCTCTGTAATCTATATCTAGCTGCAGCCAAACCTTGAGGTGAAAACTCAGATTTTTGTCTCAGTTATTTAGAAAATATTCCTACCGGTTTGAGTTGCCTTTGGTAGCTAATCTTTCAGTGGGAGACCTGCAGACAGAAGGAAGTATAAGATCAACCTAGCTGGGTTATATTCACAAGGAAAAAAAGCACAGAGGTGAGCTTGTGGTGATGGCAGGAGCAACTGATAGATCACACACAGATGTACCTTTTATTCTCTAAGAAAATTGTATCCTTTTAGTTCTTGTCATATATTTCTAACCCTTCTGCCCCTTTTTGGTACCTTGTGCCCCTACTTGTTTCCTATAGTGGCAGCACAATAAGGGTTCTATTAACAATAATGTACACCTATAGAGTTTTGTGAATTGGAGGGCACAATAGATCTGGTAATCTGTTTTCTTTCCTTGCAAGGTGAAGGGCTGCAAGATTTAAATATAAGTTTTGTAGAAGAAATGCAAAATGGACATAATGTGCATAAATGCGAGATAAAATACAAGACACTAAAAAATACATACAGTCAGACACAACCAAGTACACTAGAATAGAAAATGCAGTGTTTTGAATTCAGCACTAACATCATAGGATTCTTGAGGTAGGAGTTCCATGAACTCCATAATTTCTTTGGGGGGAATGGCATGGAGAGCAAAAAGCAAAGACATCAGAATGATTTCTAACATGTTCTTTGATGGCTAGTTTGAACTAAGATGCACAAACTTGCACCTCAGAGTTGTACTTTTAAAAAAATTGATCATACCCATTGATGAATTCTCCAAGACTTTCACTGTAATTTGATTTATACCAATGTAGCATAACTTGATTTCTTGCCTGTGAAGAAAGATCAATGTAAAGTCACTATTACAAAGATTTATTCATGGGTACACAATAGTTTCTGTCTGCCTAATTAAATCTGTTGTATCAAAAACAAATTTCAATTGGTGCAAAGTTGGTGCAAAGACTAGCTGGAAAGAGCTGTATCTGCAGTACCATTTAGTTATGAGAATTTATCAGTGGCATTCCTAAACAATGAGACTTTAAAAACACACTTCTGAGACATTTCCTTAACATTGACAATGTCATTTCAGATATCCTTAATGACATTATAAATTTTTATTGTTGTAGTTTGCTATTTCCTTCCTTCCCAGCAATGTCTCTGAGGCTTTTCAAAATAATACAAAATTCAGAAAAAAGTCACACACAATTCTTTGTCTGCTTCCTGACAGCTTTGTTGTCTAATGAAAAACTTTGCAAAGGAATAGGGTTTGCATAAAGAAAACTAAAAGGTATGTGAAGTTGCTTATCTAAAGCCCTAGTTCAATGAAACAAAGATGAAAGCTCTCCATTTCAAGGACATCTATTCAGTTTTAAAGTGTCGTGGTTTAACCTCAGCCGGCAACTCAGCCCCACCCAGCCACTCGGTCACTCCCCCCAGTGGGATGGGGGAGAGAATCAGAAGAGTAAAAGTGAGAACACTCGTGGGCTGAGATAAAGACAGTTTAATAAGTAAAGCAAAAGCTGCGCACACAAGCAAAGCAAAACAAGGGATTCATTCACTCCTTCCCATCGGCAGGCAGGTGTTCAGCCATCTCCAGGAAAGCAGGGCTCCATCATGTGTAGCGGTGACGTGAGAAGACAAATGTCATCACCCCAAACATTCCTCCCTTCCTTCTTCTTCCCCCAGCTTTATATGCTGAGCATGACGTCATATGTCATGGAATATCCCTTTGGTCAGTCGGGGTCAGCTGTCCTGGCTGTGGCCCCTCCCAGCTTCTTGTGCCCCCCTAGCCAGCTTACTGGTGGGGTGGGGTGAGGAGTAGAAAAGGCCTTGACTCTGTGTCAGCACTGCTCAGCAGTAACTAAAACATCCCTGTGTTATCAACACTGTTTTCAGCACAAATCCAAAACATAGCTTCATGCCAGCTACTATGAAGAAAATTAACTCTATCCCAGCCAAAACCAGCACAAAAGATAACTACTGTGATAACAAAAGTGTATGTGTATCTATATAGTGAATTATTTTCTGGGTAAGAGGAAAGATGGATTAGAAACAGTAGGTGCCATAGCTTACTAGATCAAAAATGAAAGTAAAATGTGCAAAGCTTTTTTGTTTTCTCTGTATTCCTATGGTATCCATGTTCAGGTGTGATTAAAAGACTTTACAGCTTTGTGTCCAGTTTAATCATTTTCTTGAAGGGAAGCAAATGTAGTTAGCAGCTGTTTAAAAAGGGTATATGTCTAGTTATTTTGTACTACTAAGGTACCACAGATGACCCAGTTAAGCTACAATGTAAATTGTTACTGGGGGTTTTTTGCTGTTGTGGGGTTTTTGTTTGTTTGTTTGTTTTGTGGTGGTTTTTTTACTGTCCTTTACTTTCTTCTTGTCTAGCGTATAGCAGGTAAATTCACGCTGGCTAGAGACTAGCATGTGATCTCCTGGTGGGGAGACAGTGAAGTTCCCTGTACCTCCCAACTTAGACCTGGATTTGTTTGATTTCTGGAAATTGTTTTCTGTCACTGCTACATGAACATGTCATTGCACTTTTACCATGAGATTTCAGTCTAGAATTTCTCACAGTACTGAATCAGTTTGATGTTTGTTTTCTCTGGCAAGCTGTCCCAATGGAATATTTTCCTCACAGCTCCTGTATTGCATTTGAAGGACAACTCACAAGCACTTGAGTTGGGAGGTGCCTTGACACCCTAGGTTTAAATGCCCAGATGTCATGGAAGTTGGGATGGTAGAGACCTATAGGTGTCTATAAGTGTTTAGAAGCGTTAAGGGGACAAGATAAAGATAATTCTTTGTGAGAGGAGAAAAGAACTTAGACAAAAATAGCTAGGGCTAATAGTTTGCTTTATGAACCGAGAAGAATACGTGAGGAGGAGGAGAAGATGAAACTGGTTTGGAAAATAGGGTCTTTGGATGAAGTGGTATAGGATACTTAAGAAGGAAAACACCATTTAATTAGGTTTTTTACTTATATAATAAAAAATATGAACTAAAAGTAAAAAATTTAGTAGTAGATGAGAATTGCAAGTCAATTGTAAGTATTTCCAGAAAAAGCCATTCTTTTCATAACTTTAAAAAATTGTGTATCTCATACTTCAAGGCAATTGGGACTCTGAGGCACACTAAGTGAATGTCTTTCAAAGCCTGTCCACTTTTGCCCAAAGCCTCTGGAAATATTACTGTGGTCGCTATCCCTATTCTTCAAAAGGATCAATGTGCATCTTCATTTATTCTATCAGTGATGTAGAGATGAAAGCACAAGGGTATTTCATTTTTAGCAAAATATGATGCTGCTGCAGTCAGAGCAGAAGAAAGGTATCCTTTATGGTATATGCAGTAAGTATATGCATTATCATTATATTTGTGTATCAAAATCTTAATATACTCTCCTATATGTATGTGTGTTTTATACATATTTTCTAGGAGTCTTGCAAAGCTTAATACATTTCCATCTCTTTCTGTATTGGAAAACCGTAATACAAAAGTAATGTCTTTGGGGTTCTTTATTTTTGTATATGTGCCTTTGTTTCCATTATCTGTTTGAAACAACAAATTAGTATGTTATTTTATCCAATACGAATGTTTTGGTATTCAGGTATCCTGCCTGCTCATAAGAAGTTAGATGATGCCTGCAATTAAACTCCACCTACATTTTATTCCAAATTGTTATTCTAATAGACAGAATAGAACAGTTAATTGGAAAGGACCTACATGATCATCTAGTCCAACTGCCTGACCATTCCCCTCTTCATTCTCAAAGTCAATAATTACACTTTCTGCAGATACTGTACTTCAGAAGAAATTTATTTTAAAAATTCCATTTAATGGATGATGCATAAGTATTTAGACTTTTTAGAATTGCCCTCCTGTACATGGTTGCTGTTCCCAAAATGGTGAGAGGAAAATGTCCACATAGACTAAGCACTGTATGAATGTACAACCTGCGCCAGTCCTGAGGAGTTCATAATCTAAGCAAGAAGTGAAGGGGAGGAATGTTTATTACTCAATTAAAATAAGTGGAAAAGTTGTATTTAAGAGCTGCCATAGCTTTGAGACTTTTATGTTGAGGGAATACATAGTTTACCCAGTATCCTGAAAAAAGCCTGTTGTTGTGGTGTTTTTATTCCTTATGTCAGTGGCTTCTGGGTCTGGTTGCAATGTTTTATCTATGCTACAAATCTCCTTCAAAACGGTAGTATTGCCTAAAACAGAGGTTACTTATTCTTTTAATTTTTATTCTTAAAAAAGGAAAATAAAACATCTAATTGATTTCCTGCCCAGAGTGCGGAAAAGCAAAGCCCTGCCAACATCATCCCTTGTTAAGTATCAGCTCCAATTCTAGCTATTAGGAAGAAACCTTTCAGACAAGATGTTTGCAGGATTTGTTGCTGTTGTTTTGGTAAGCCCTATATTGTTTTAGACAGTTAAAAACAGGCCCCAGTCACAGTGTTTTATAAACACTTTTATAAACACATCCTATGCCAAGGATGCTTTGGTGTAATTGCAGCGAACACTGGGATAAAATTATCATCTTACAGCAGTCATTTGGCAGAGGAATAAATGTTGGTCACAGGTGACAGCAGCATAGTAGAATGGAGTATCATGCATTTCTCCTTTGCTTTTCAAGCTAAGCTATCTTGCATCTTGAGCTCAACTGCTGCTCAGTCTTCCTGTGTGCTCTCTTCTCCTGGCTTACTCACTATTCTCTCTTCTTCACATGTAAAGCAGGGATATATTTCTAGAGCTGGATGCAGCACTGCCATGAATGGGTGAATCTGAGCCTATGGCAACTTACAGGGGAGTGATTGTGCGGAGTAAGCCACAAGATAATGATTTGTGATTTGGGAGCAGTAGCTACAATCTTGCAGCAGCAGCACTGAGTGAGCTCACTGGCATGCAGCTACACAGAAACAGGAATTTTTTACTCTACGCTGAGTCTAAAGTGAGACCAGGCTTACTTGTACGTTCATGCCTCTTCTCAAACAGCAATATTTGTTAATTTAAGGAGACACACACAGCTCCATTTAAAATCATCTAGTACAATTGGGGCTTTGTGATATGAAAATAATTATTACAGTCTTCATAAATGTGCAACTTTTCAGGACAGGTTGAGGGGAGGAGGTGTTTTTTAGCAGTGAGAAGTTGGCAGTAGGATTAAAATGAATTTTTTATTTGAGTAAAATCTTGTTTGTGAGCGCACGAGCTCCTGCTCCTTGCCTGACTATATCATTTGGGAGCATAGGAACTGCCATATTGCATCAAACCAGTCATTTGTCTACCACAGCACGCCCTTACCAGCAGTGACCGACATCAAATGCTTCAGAAGGTGGTGAGGGAAACCTGTAAGGAGGCCAGAGTGAGAAACACTGATCTTGAGGAAAGTGGGTTTTTCTCCCTCCTGATTTTGTTTTGTTTTTAACCTGATGAAATGGATTGAAATAAAGCCCAAAAGACATCATCTGTTTGTGAAGGCATTTTATGTTTTCCCTTTTGAAAATTCTTAACATGTCATCAAAAACTAAAGAAACTGCTTAAATAACAAGGTAAGGGGAAAAAAGTGTCCAGCTGCATTAAAATGTGTCTAATGCAGCGTAGGAACTGTTTTTCTTGTTTATTATAACAAGAAAATGTATGTACTGCTGTGTCTACCTCCTGCCTTCCAGCTTACACTCTCTTCCAACTGACTTTCTCCACAGTTGGTAAATGTGTGTGTGCTTCAGTATTCTTTAAAGATAGGCTTAGATTCTGCTTCCCCTACTTTTCCAAAGAGGAATATCTCCAGGAATGCTTGATAATTTGCCCAAATCTAGGGCAAATCTAGGGGCAGTGTGTAGCCATGAATACTAAACACATCTTGTGATGCAGAGCCAGCAGAGTAGGTCAGAAGTTTTCCAACAGCAGTGCTATACTATGTATTGGAAGTTGATGATGACAAAATACTTAGAGTTTAAGAAAAACATATTTCTTTACAGAATTTTTTTTGTTCCCTCCACTCTGAGCCTTTATTATCAGATTTCCAAGTTTTTAGGATACCAAGCAAATCATTCATAGAAGATAATTAAGATCCCTACATTGAGCCTAAATGACAAAATAGGAACAAATAGTTCATTTTTCAAGGAAAAGGTCTCATAAGACTGATTTGTGGATGTGGAAGACCGGAAAAAAAAAAGTGGTTAATAAATCCCTCTGGAAAGGAATAGGGTCTTTGTGGTCTTGGTGACTACCGTGGATATTGTTTCAAATTAAATAGTACTAGTACTAGTAGTGAATATATTGGTTCTGGTGCTAACACATATCCATGATTGGATTAAGATACAGAAATAGTTCTAGCTGTTATGGTGAGAACCAATCTTCTTTTCAAATAAGGATCCTTAGAAGTTGGGTTGAGAACTTCTATTGCTCTATATCTTGTCCATTACATCTTGAACAAGCTTTTGTATTGGGCACAGAACTGGAGCTCCAACAACAATGATGATCTTCAGTCACCTGGAAAATTTTAAATGAAAGCCAATTATTTAATGTGACACCACTCCCTGTGTGGTGACTCCACTTGTAGGTGGCATCCTGGTTCCACACATATTATGCTGGCCTATTTTACTCTTCTTTGCTGTAACTGATCTCTGTATTTTACATGTTGGTAAAAACCAAAGGGTTTTCTCTTGTAGACCATAGAGAGTTTTCCTCATTACTGTCAGTTTAAATCACCATGAAACACAGTAGAATTTTAAGTAGGAAATGAGTCATGAAGAGATTGATTGATTGAAAAGATTGTAGGGTAAATACAAGTAGAGAAGAGGGACATAACTGAAAGAAGACAGCACATGTGCAAATAGCTGGCAAAGAAAAAAGAAGAGAATATAATAGGGCTAAGACACCATAATACAGAGAAATACAGTACTGGCAACGACTTGCATTCCTGCAGCATCTTTCATCCAGAACTGTCTGCAGACACCACAGAGATCTCATCATTCATCCCTCTAAAGCAGTCACCTTTCAGGTGAATGTGAGAAAAAGAGATTGGAAAGATATGGAGAAGAAAGTTTGCTAAAATCTAGGGAAAGAGAGGCAGAATAGGCAAACTAGTTTTCAAAAATGTTTTATAAAACATCCTACTCAAAAACAAGTCATGGCTCTGCACCAAAGACATGGATATTACATGATCATTTATGTTGTGCCTGGAACCTCATCTTGGGACAAACATTTGGTGGTCTCAGCTACAATTAAACTGGAAGACCTAACCCCCTCTGAACTGTATTTTGGGGCTGGTCCTGCCACACGCAGGCATCATCTGTTGATGATGTCCTAGTTTCCCCAGGGAATGGCTGTGAGGGAACTGTAATCTCCAGCTAGTCCCTGTTTCGGACTAGGGATATAATACACTACAAAGGAAATCCACAAGTCACTTCAGACAAAAAATATTATTTCAGTTATAGTTGAGGACTTAAAACATTGTGTTACTCTTTTTTAAAAGAGGAAAAATATTAAGGCAACACTGATTTCTGCTAATTGTTTCCAAGAAATCTGACAAACTTATAAGTTGGAAGGGTTGAAGTTGGTTCTTCACATTGCGGGTGCAGGGTCATTCATCTCCAGTCCACCCACAGGCTGAAATCATTGCAGGTGTAATGGGATACTCAATGACAGAATTGCAGATATAGGCAGTTCTGTTTGAAAAAGGAAGTGTGATCATATAATTGTATGTACATCTATACCCATAATTCCTAAACACAGGCAGGAGGACTCTTTTTTCCTCTCCTCTGTACACATTTCACATTCCTAAAGAACAGACTTTCATTTTGCAACCACGAAATCAAAGCTATCTTAGACTGTAAGAAAGAGAGACTGTTATAGCTCAGGGAACAGCACTTCAGTGTGTCATTGAATTCATTAATTCAGTTAAGAGCACTAGCAGTTTAATACACATTCAACTGCATAGTGTTGCATGCAGCTGTGCTCTGCCACATGGTGGCATAAGAAGGGACAAATATTTGATCTTCAGCTACACTGGCTTTTGTATTCATCACGTGCAGTGTGCAGGGTGTGCGTGGGCTGCTGGGGAAAATTCTATCCAAGTTGCTACATAGCCATGTCTGGATTCTGACTGATTACACATGCCACATTTCATTTTTAGGTTCATATTAACCTTCTATACTACAAAGTGTAGTCCCGTTTCACAATGCCTCAGACTGTATTCCTGAGAAAAGACCTCATGTTCCCCCCTTAAAAAAAAAGGCAGAAGGACATATGCTGTTTAACAAAGTGATGCCAGAGGATTTGAATCTTCTCCATGTCTCCTTGCCCTGTCCCCTTTCTTCCGTCATCAAGGTATTCTGGTGCGTAATTCAATTTTAAGTAGCCGAAGCTGCATAGTTCTCACACATCCCTGTCAACTGGTGCATGAAATAAAGATGCATGCACAACCCAGGAGATATATGCATGTCCTTTGCACCTGAGAAAAGCAAATAACTGTTACCTATGGAATTATTTAAAAATCTCTACTCCGTCTCCCAAATTTCATGTCACTCAACTCATTCAGATTAAAATACTCCCTTCTTCTTGTTGCTTCTGTTTGTTTAACTTCATAATTGGCCTCACAGTAGGTCTGCTGTAATTTTTTTGGTTGAGGAGCAGGGATAACTTTCTGTTTTCTCTTTGTCTTCTGGTTCTGAGATTTATTCCCTTTATCTCTGTATTTTTTGTTTTGATAACTGATACTTTACATCATCTGAGCTGACATTCTCTCTCTTTACTTTGTATCCTACTTTACTGGTATTATTCTCTCACCCATATGTTTAAGTGCTTAACTAAGAATTTCTGTGACAATTTAAACTATTTTATATTATCTTCATTGTAAAAAAAGCCCAAAATGTGCAATCCAAAATTGTAGGTTTAAGGTATTTTTTACAGTTTTATTATTATCTAGTGAAGAATTATCTCCAGATTTCACTTTCAAAAATATTTCTAGCTCTTGAAAATGTCTATACATTGCTGTGTTGTGCCTCTGCCAAAGCTTTCAAGGATTGTTAAGAGCATTTCTGGTAGAGTCTTAGATTTTTACAACCTATGTATTTGCCTGAATACCCTTTCCAGGTTCTGAAGGGATTCCAGTACAGCTTGTAGACTGTGACAGACTCTAGTGAACCAGTGGATGCTATGCAGCAACGTCCATGAAGTTGAGCTTGCCTGAACCTTACACTTAGGCAAACTGCCTCCTGTCACTTTTGTTGCATACCTATGTAGCAAGCTGAGAGTCAAAGGTCTTTTAGGAAATTCATAACAGGTCATGGAAAAGATTGTTAGAAGAAGGCAGAGATTAGAAGTTTCCTGGTATCTCTACTGCCGTCTGGATAGATTTCAGCACTTGTCTCCTTAATGCATGCAAGTAGAACAAGAAGATAACATATAATACTGTGGCACCTATCTTCCATCACTCCCATTTTTTGCTGCTGTGCTCTCTATAGCCCTTCCTTCCTCTCTCCACACCTGAGGACTTTAGTCATCAGTACCTGACCAAAGTAAGACATGCGATGTGTCTGATGAAGGATGCAGGTTCCTAGATGGGAGTTACAGTAAGAGAAATCTGTAAGCAAAAACTGAAACAGTTATTCCTTGCTTGTGCTGGTCTTGTGGTGCTTCTGTAAAAAGCACAATTCATATTTTTTCCATGACTTGCACCAAACCTCTCACTCAGTGACTTATTTTCTATTTTTGTCAGTGAGGCCATACTAACTTATTCCAACTGACAAATCAGCCTGCTATTTTACTTTTACCCAAATGTAAAGGTTTTCTGTACCATGGGAGTTCTTAAATGCAGCTTTTACTTGAAATGTAAACTCAATCTATGATTGAGCAACAAAGATAACTTTTCAGTCTTTATTCAACAGTTTTGCATGGAATAGTGAGTAATTTTTTGTTCATCTAGCAGGTCAACTTGTTACCATCCTTGATTAGTTCTTCAATCATTTTAGCTTTTATAATTTTTAGAACATCATAGTTCTTTCTCTCTCTCCCTCTCTCTTTTTTTTAAGTATTTACATTCAAAAATATGTGTCTGTTCCTTAGAACAGTAAAAATTCATCTTTGTTGTTTTCTTACAAACAATTGAGTTCATTCAAATGCTCAGTAGAGACATTTGTAACAAGGTCAAAAACATGACTCGATGAAGTTCTCCAGATGTCAGAAATGACAATGCTGCTGTTGTAGGAAGAGAAATTATCTCTGTTTCTTTAGAAAATACTGCTGACACATTGAACAAACACCAAAATTATATTCCTGTATGAAGCAAGCTTTTATTATTCTTTGAAAGCAGGATAACTGCATTTCTAAATACCTCTGTTATCTGTAAACAAATTTCATTACTACACAGAAAAAAACCTCTATGTTAAGTCTTGTGGGGATATGGGTTTATAGTAAACTCAGGATAGCAAATCTAGTTGTGGTGTCAGTCTCCTCTAACTCAGAACTATCTTAACTTGGAAACAGATAAGGTTAATTTATTTATTAGATAAAATAATACCAGAGGCTAGTTAGCCTTTTGTTTAGTTTTTGACCCATGATGTAATTTTATTGGTACATAAGGGAGATTAGAAGAAAATAGTTTTGTAATCATGAACTGCTAGATCACAGGTAGCAATCAGCATCAAGTTGCCAGCTTTGTCAATGGGCATGATTTATTGAAGGCAAATAATCAGCTTTTATCAGAGTGGATGGAAAGAGCAAGTGAATATGGTGACACTAGTAATAATTAAGAGTCAAAAAGAGGGATTTTTTCTAGTATACTACAGAATATCACTGGCATAATGTAGTCTTACAATGGTTCAAAAAAACCTTGTTTTATAAAAAGTAAATGAGTGGGAAAAGGGTTTTTTGTGATGTTATAGTCCTCAGTCTACTGCTCAGTGAATGTGAATTGAGAAGAATCTGATAATTTGAGTTTACGGAAAGCACGTTCTAAACAACATACAAATCTGCACAATGCTCAAGAATCAACAAATTGCTCTGGGTCAATAAATCAAATTACATGTGAAGAGTAATTTGTTTCACTTCCTGAAAATCAAGCTGGTTTGTTACAGTATTGCTAAAAGATGCAAAACCATTTCCACCAAGGACTTGCATCCCTAGCCTATCAAGTCTTATATACACCCATTATGGTGATCTTCTGTGTCGATCATATGTCCCAGCAAAGCGCAATAAGCTCCTTATGTAAAGCTGGCATAATGATTTCCTTACAAGTCTGATATGGGAGCAGAGCTGCAAAGCTGGTATTTTTATCAATGCTTATCTGCAGATGTACTGTTTTGGGGATCCATGTACAGTGGGAAGAAAAGAAATCAGATTTGAAGCTGCACTACATTTTACCAGAGCCAATCGTAGAGGAAAACTGCTCAATTCACATAGTCTTAATCAAATTAGGATCAAAGTAGTTAATTGATGTATTTATGACAATAATTAACGAGCAATCAATGAAGTGTACATTCAGGATCAGTATCAGCAATACAGCATAATAAACCATAATGCTAGATGCTTACAGAATGTTAATATTTCCCAACAGATTTCCCAACACCCTTCTATAACTTACCCAAGCAATTTACAGAAGCGGCAATGCCAGCAGAGCAACTGCTGGTGTTTTCAGACCAAGTTTTGATGCTGCTCTCTTTCCTTTTCTCTCTCCCCACTGTTAAATATTTCCTTGCTTCTCTTATAGTTCTTTCAAGCTGACTTCTAAATTGTTTCAGAAATGTCTCTGTTACAGTTTAATGGCTGATGATTGTCTTTCTCACTGTAACAAGTTTTGGGGAAAATGACCTCTCAGTCAGTTTGAGCTCTTTTTTTCACCCAAACAGGTTATGCTTACACTCCTGATTTACCAGCCATTTCTCCAAAAAGGAGGCTGTGTGAATTTGTCCCCAGTGTGCTGTCAGAGTAGGTGATAGCAGCCTGAGAATCAGATTCAATTCTACCTTCTGGCTCCAGAATAGAAAAGATACCTCGAGCAGAGCTAAGAGACCAGAATGGAGCTTTTATTATTTTTATTTATCTCGCTCTATGTTTATCAAAAGCCTTTTTTTATCCCCCTAAATACATTTTTACTGGCTTGTCTCTAATTTATTATATGTCAGAGGTAAAGTATTAGATTTTTTTTTTTCTCTCTTTGCGATGTGAGCCTTAAAAATTGTAGATGATTCTATTTCCTGGATAGAGGTTATTGAAGAGTAACAAAGCTCAAACTCATCACTCATCTGTAAATGTTCCTGGGGATATGGATGTGAATAATGACTCTTTGTTGATGACTCATAAAATTCCTCAAAACTTGGAACTGGAGATTTATATTCTTTTTTTTGTACATATTCTCTAATTCACTTTTGCCAGTAATTCTCTGTTACTGGACATATGGTCAAATAGCAACATATCTAAAAGCTTTTCCTTCTAAAGCAGCCTTTTAATTCTTTCCTTGTTTACAAAGTAATTTTAATTAAACAAGTTCCCAATGTTATCAAATTATCAGAATTTCTACAAATGTGTGTGTTGCTTATAATGTAGAAAAGTAATGGTCTTGTTTGGGATCTAATTAATTATTAATTACTGTTGCAATATTTATCCGTTTTTTATCCATCACCTATCTGAAGTTTCCCTGTGTTTGTAATAAGCTCTGGTCTATTATTGTATATTTTATAACACAGAGGATTTGGGGATTTTCTTTTTCTGCATCAGATATCATATGTTCCTTGATATGAGAGGAAAACAGGAATGCTCTAGTATAAACACACAAGCCCAAATTTTCAAATTTGTTGATTTCAGGTGTCTGATCTCCCAGGAGTACTGAACCGTTAGCCTGTAAGAATCAAGTACTTTTCCAGTGACTGTAGTATGTCATATTTCTTTTTCCCCTCTACCTCATGTAAATCATATTGAGAAATTAAACACTAGAGAATATGTTTTAGTCATTCTCCCTCTTTGCCTTTTTCTTTTTCTTTTCTTCTCAGCAAAATCAAATACTGCCCATATTCAATTTTTAAAGTTGGAAATAAAAATGAAATGAAAAACCAAAATTAAACAGAAATTAAACAGAATTCTCTCTGGCCAATTTTCTTCTAAAGTGACATATCATTACTTATTCTTTCATTTATCAATGTATTTGCTCTCTAAGCTGCAACTGTGTGTTCTGAAATGTTAACATGATAAAGGAAAACCCTCTTTCTATTACTCTTAAAAAGGATAGGCATTTATGGGTCCAGATTTTCAATATTGCATACAAACAATTAAAAATGTAAAAATGCCTCTGCAGTTGTGGGTAATTTGTAGCTGCAGTTAACATAACTATGCATAAGATAAAAATCATGGTCCAGTCACCATACACATATAAGTCACCATCTGTACCCAAAATTACCCAAAATCTGTGCAGGTTCTTTTTAATTAGGCAAATACAAGTTTTTTCAAGTGTTAGAGCCAGATAGACACATCATATATAAGTCTCCACTGCTGTCTTCATATTTTTTAGCTAGAGTCCAGATTTTAAGGAAACGTTGGCAGGAAAACCTGTCTGCAATGTTGCTCTAGTTATTCCATGTACACCATCATGTTTATGTTAAACTTTCCAACCATTTTTTTCTAATGTATAAGTAAAACACAACTACTTTGATTTCAGAAAGTACTAGACCCAAGTTCTAGTGGTTTGCTCACATGAGTAATGATTTTTTTCCTTTGTTCTCCTCTATTTTTTCCTCTGTTCTTCTTGCCTTCTTTTTATAATTCAAGTACCTGGATGAAAACTGTTCCAAATGTTTTCTTCTAGCATGATGGTCAAAAGAGAACCTTTCAGCATAAAAATAAGATAAGCTTTTTATAACTGAATTTACATGTAGTTTTTATTTTCTACTTTGGTAGTCAGAGAGCCACGTACAGTTCTAAAATCCGCTGGGGCAGCAAATTCAGAGGACATTAGACATAAAAAGACATTAAAAGCTACACCTGTAGTTGCAAGAATTGTTGTCACCTTTTGTTGGCTTCTATCAGCAGGACAGACTAGAGAGCAAGGTGAAAAAATTCATGTGCTGAATGGTGACAGTTAGATGCAGTAAAGTACACAGATATTTTATGTCTTCCCTTAGCTGCTGTTCAATGCTGGAAGCACCTGAAATCTGTAGTTAGTTCTTCTCCTGCACAGTGTGTTTTGTGATAAAGCAGAGTGTGATAATTCATAAAACTAAAAAAAATTACTGTTTCAAATCAAAGTCTGTTATAAGAGCTATATAAAGAACAACAGGAAGATTAAAAACTTAAAATGAAAAAAAAAAAACACTTGGTATGCACATTTCAAGGTAAATAGAAGGTTTGTGAGATATCATAGAAAAGTGCCTGTAGAACATAATCAGAGTGACATCCACTCCAACGAAGGGAGTAGCATTGTGGCCTTGGAATGGTCATGGCTGGTGGAATATCCTAATTGCTAGAAACCAGTCACTGCTCTCTGGTGAAGGCAAACGTATCCTTGATGTGTCACTGGTGTCCTGACTGACTCTGAAACACAGCAAAGCTTGGGAAACAGTTCTCTGCTAGGACCATATATCTGTTTGTTAGGCCTATGTGAGTAATATTGCAAAAGGTCTGGGTCATGACCTGGTCCTGAAGAATGCAGTCAAAACTGGAGAAAGCTCTAAAGGCAATAGAGCTTCTACCTGTTGAAGAAAAAATTTGGTGAAAAAGACCTAAATAAGCAGACAGTCTTAGAAGGGAAGGTGATCTGCAAGTCTAACACAGGTGACAGTGAAGCACCATCTATATGATGTCTGCCCCAAGAAACTTGTGAAAAGTCATCAGTGTGGTAGAAGACTCCAATAGTTTTTGTAGCTTTTAAACAAGGTGCTGATTAGAAGAAGGATTCAAATATTCCTCTGTCATAAAAACCTTTTTTTACTTGCAGGGCTGAAAGCAACTCATGTTTCATCTGGATATATGGGAAACCTGTGATGGTGTACTAGGTATGTGCAAACTAAAAATTTACTATGAATAATTTAGAAACATCCATGGTTTTGTAATTTGCCAAATTGCTATGAAGAGTGCAGAAGTCCTGTAACAACAAAAATATATTCCTGGTATATATTCCTTGTAGCTAAGGTGAAAATAAGTTCTGAAGCATGTCTTTTTTTTTTGCCAACTTTGTATACTGAGTGTGAGATATTCCAATCAGGAAAAATTCCTAATTTCTGTCTGCTTCTATGCATGGAATCTGTGACATGAGAACATGAACACTGAACTGAATTGAGAATCAAAACAGGAGTTTAATGCATGTTCACATACACTGAGGTCTCCTCACCGCAAAGACGGTAGCTATTGAAATTGTATGTTTGTGTCAGACTGTTTAGCGCTTTTAAATACCTTTATCGTTAAGCACTTTTGGGAAATTTGCCTGCTAAAAGTAAACAAGTGAGAAATACACTGATTTCACTTACAGTAGGGGGTGATGTTTTAGGCCATTTACTGTTACACTAGGGTGTGTTGAAACCTCCTAGACAACTTGGGTTCTCACTGTGCGAGCTACTATGTATGCATGTAATAGAAATGGCACATGGTTCATTACTATTTGGAGGACACGATATAAGCAAATGAGATCACAATCCAGCAGGATGAACTGTCAATCTTTGCATCCTAGAGCAAGTTAGTGATAGTGCAGTGTACAGATCTTGGCTGCTGGTTCTGTTCCCATCTCCTTAGATCAACAACATCAGCATCACTGATTGGTTCTATGTTGATGGCTGGCTGGCTTTCTGATAGAACAATTGAAGTACAACTGAAGTATAATTCTTACTAACTTGCTAAATAACAGCAACTACCTTAAATCCTGATAGTAGTAGATGAGCACTGCTATATGTGACTCCCAAATAGAGCATTTGAAAGATGCAGGACTGAAACCTGACCTCAATTCTGTTTGTGTCCTCCAGTGATGTAAGACACGCTTATCAATTATGAATTGTAGAAGAATCAAAAAAGGAAATGCTTTTTCCAAGTCACGAGAGCTGTGTCTGACTTTTTGTCCTTGCACAGTAGTGCACAGGGAAGAAGTTACTGTCTGTTAGTGCTGGAAATAAAAATGCAGGCAGAAGTACAGGTCCTAAACACACCAATTATTATAGTAAAATCTTAAAAGAAAAGAATCAAAGCTATTGATGATCCTTTTTCCTGAGCATAAAACAGTTTCTGTAAAATGACTGATTTTGCCTTTCATTTAAATGGCTGTTTATCAGTGTCTAACAGCACCATTTTTATTATCAAATTCCAGCAGACTGTAGTGTTGGCTCATCAGCATGTCTCTTGGGTATTTCTTGGCTGTATGATCAAAGCAGGGTATTTCCCAACTTAGCTTCTTTCACATCATGTGAGGTATCATCCTTTGGAGTCATATTCTAGGTTGCAAGTCGAGGAGAGAAAGGTTTCAGCAGATGCAAAGCAGCATAGGTACCTTGACTTTGACTTCAAGGATAAGGTATTGACTTGGAACCAGTAAAAAAATTAGGCAGTGCTTTCACTGTGCCTATTGCTCTGTTTTGTATGCAGTTTCTGAACAAAATACCTCTCAGCTGAGGGGAAATTCTGGAATGGAGAGTTTAGAAAAAATCTGAGACTATCACATTATCTACGTAGAACCTAATAAAAATCTACCTTATGGTTATTTTACTCATCATAAATTCTCTTCCCATTACATTTGCTTTCTAAGGCTTTATACGGACTTCACTGTTGTCCTGATTCAGTAAAGTGCATACACATTCAAAGCATTGGAGTAGCTCCATATAGAAGAAAAATGTCACAAAGACGTTGATTTATTTTTGCTTTGCATCCACACGCATTCCAATTTACAACCCAAATGGGAGCAGGAAGTGGAAATGAAAGAAAAAAGTTGGCTGTTAAACTAAATGTTATATAACAGTTTTCAATCCAGCAAAGTTGTTAAAAATGTTCCACCTTTCATTTTGGCAAAATTTGTGTGCTGATGAAATTATGGTGTGTTCTTATCCATGCTATTGGGAAAATTTTGTAGTTCAAGCCACGCCTAGATGTTGTAGAAACGTGGGTTTAAGTAATTGAGTCTTTTATTTTTGTATAGTGACTCACTCTAACTAACCGGAACAGATTTTCTTGTCCTTTTCATACACGACTATCATAACAATAATGCCTAACAAGCTAAGCAAAACATTATGATGATAAACCTCCTCATAGAGTTTTCATTCTGTGCATAGTACAGGTAGTATAGGATCCCCTAAATAATACTTGCTTGACACAGTAGACTTTCAACAACTTAACTTCAAAGATAGGGGGGAAAAAACAGGGGAAGGAAAGAAGAGACCTAGTCCCTTCTACTGAGATTAGATGTAATTTGTCTTAAAAGATCTTTCCATCGATCATGTTCTATACATGTTTTGCAGTGAAGAAGTGCATATCATATTCATGGTTTGCAGTTGCTTGTTGTCTAAGAGGTAATTAGTTCATAGGACTTTGTTGTAGGGGGATGACTTGTACACTATTGGAAGAAAAAATTCTATCAAGATTGCTCTTTTGCNTTATTATCAAATTCCAGCAGACTGTAGTGTTGGCTCATCAGCATGTCTCTTGGGTATTTCTTGGCTGTATGATCAAAGCAGGGTATTTCCCAACTTAGCTTCTTTCACATCATGTGAGGTATCATCCTTTGGAGTCATATTCTAGGTTGCAAGTCGAGGAGAGAAAGGTTTCAGCAGATGCAAAGCAGCATAGGTACCTTGACTTTGACTTCAAGGATAAGGTATTGACTTGGAACCAGTAAAAAAATTAGGCAGTGCTTTCACTGTGCCTATTGCTCTGTTTTGTATGCAGTTTCTGAACAAAATACCTCTCAGCTGAGGGGAAATTCTGGAATGGAGAGTTTAGAAAAAATCTGAGACTATCACATTATCTACGTAGAACCTAATAAAAATCTACCTTATGGTTATTTTACTCATCATAAATTCTCTTCCCATTACATTTGCTTTCTAAGGCTTTATACGGACTTCACTGTTGTCCTGATTCAGTAAAGTGCATACACATTCAAAGCATTGGAGTAGCTCCATATAGAAGAAAAATGTCACAAAGACGTTGATTTATTTTTGCTTTGCATCCACACGCATTCCAATTTACAACCCAAATGGGAGCAGGAAGTGGAAATGAAAGAAAAAAGTTGGCTGTTAAACTAAATGTTATATAACAGTTTTCAATCCAGCAAAGTTGTTAAAAATGTTCCACCTTTCATTTTGGCAAAATTTGTGTGCTGATGAAATTATGGTGTGTTCTTATTCATGCTATTGGGAAAATTTTGTAGTTCAAGCCACGCCTAGATGTTGTAGAAATGTGGGTTTAAGTAATTGAGTCTTTTATTTTTGTATAGTGACTCACTCTAACT
>VZTQ01011460.1:0-16039 GCA_013400755.1 Pelecanoides urinatrix
AAGAGTTTTTGTTTGTTTGTTTGCTGAGTATTTAGAATGTCTGCTCAGTTACTGTGCCTTTAATAACCTCCAAGTTCTTTTAAACTTTGTATTTTTGTTTTATTACTGGCACTATGGTTCCTAAAATTTGCACTTATAATCTGGGATATAATCTTCAGCAAAAAGGGAATAATATTTTAATTTCTTTCTTCTGAACTCAAAACTTCTGTAAAAACAGAGGGCAAAAATTCATGGGGATTAAAAAAGGAGACAATGGATAGATGAGAAAAAAATGAAAGGCAGTTTTTTTTGTAACCTTTGACCCAACAGATAGTCAGAAATGGATATATTGAAAATATCCTGGAAATATATTCAAGCAATAACATTCATTTAAGTATTCCTGTGAAACAGACTGTTTCGCTAAGAATAGAAACAGTTTAATGGCCTTAAAATAAAAGTTGACAGATTTAAACAGTGGAAAACACAAACCAATGGTTCACAGCTTTCCAGCTTAAAACAGATGAAGGTTGACATATTTTAAATACCTAATGTTTAGAATTAAAGAAAAAAAAAGAAGTTCAGAGACATTTTGAATAAAACATGAAATGCTTATAACATCTTTAGAAAAGGAAAAAAATATATATTTACTAGAGCTAATATATGAAGGAAAGAGTTAATGACAAACTAGTGGTAGTGCTTAAAATAATACAAAAATCATACAAATAATAACCTCTGGTGAAAAGCAGTTCTGTAAAATGAAATGATTATATGGAAGGTAAGCAATAAGGGTTTAATAAAAGTTAAGCCATTAAATCTTCATAGTTTGAAGATACTAAGTATCAGGTTAAAGCTTAGGATTATTTGTTTCAGTACATGTAGGAAGAAGAGGAGGAATATTCCTAAAATTATAATGCTTGATTTATAAACTTGAAGGTCCATATTTTTAAAGACTGTATTATTCTACTCAAAACTGTTACATACCTATATACACAGTTGAAGATCTTTGCAAAGCTTCTATTTCAAATTTGTTTTTCTCAAATTTTTCCTTTTCAAATTAATGTGGTAGTAATAAATACTACATATGTTAATCATTTAGTTTTTGAAAATAAATCTTCATGGATACATGATGTATGGGCATAAATTAATACAAATTAACATGTACTGTTATATAGATTGCTTACAAATTATCAGTGTAGAAAATTCACTGAAGTAACAGAACATATATGCTAATTAATGGTATCACCAATATAGTATTTTGAACTCATCCAATAAATATTCTCAATTCTTTAATGCTAGCAGTGTGCAAGGATAGTATAAAGTCACTGTATGCTACTAGATATGGATCAAAATCATGTTGCCCCAAAGCAAATCTGTTCGTTGTGTCTGTTTGCCAGAACTTTCCATCCAAATTCTACAGTTAATCAGGTAAGGACCCAAAAGTGCATTCTGCAGTCAAAGCCCATCAGTAGGACAGAGATAGCTTCTGATTTCATTGCAACACAGCTCTAAAGGGTTTGTCATCTTTAAGCATCACTAATTATTTTTCAATACATCAAGATCCCATTAAAGTTAATGCATGTCTTGCATGAGTGTGCTGTGAATTGGGGCAGATATTCTAATATTTTGCACATAAAAATTTTGAAGTTTTGACAACAGTGGGGAAAAAGATTGAAGACAAAGAAATGTGTGGTCTATGCTTAGCTTGCCCATTTTTGCTGTTTGAAAAAGTAGGAAAGAGAAAGGTCTAAGTATTTCTCAATGTTTCTGAGCACGTTTTGTTATGGTCTCTTGTCATGGAAAAGTTCCTTTTCGTCTTCTATTTTTAAGAATAGTACATTATTTTCACATCGAAGTTGTAATAAATTGTTTCATATAATGCAACTGTATTTTCAGAGAAATTCTTAAACTTTTTCTCCTAATTTATTTTTCAGAATACATAACATGGATGCCCTTTAATAGAAGACTAAATTCTGTTTTTATTGTAGAGTCATTAGAATGTAAGTCATGCAATCTATCATTGTCATAACCATCTTATTTTTTACTCTATCTTCACCTGTATAGTTAACTATATAGTTATCTTCATATCCTTTGTGTCCAGGCAGTACAAGTAAATATTCCAATTCAGACCTCAGGTGAGTAAAGCTCTTGTTTTCTGTTGGCTCTAGAGGAAGCAGCCACACTTCAACACAGGTGCCTTCACCAAGATGTCTAGACTTAGATGAAAGGAATCTGTTGTTAAATATACATGGAAAATTAAATATTATTAAAAGATATATTTAAAATATTTCACTAAAGTCACAATTTAATTTTTTTAAAAATGAACATCTAATATTTGTTTCCTAAGACTGCATCTAAGCACCTAAGTATAAGCAGTTAGAGTTAAGTGTGCATAGAAAGCTGAGCTGTGTGGTAGCTAAAAGTAGTTTATTTTTTATGATGTAGTTAATCAAGGAGTATCGTCCTGGGTGGGGGGAGGGGGGAAATCAAAGGTAAATATACTAGTTTGGTTTAACCTGTGCTATAAAATGCTAGGTTTGTTTTCTTAGAACCTACAGATACATTCCTTTCAGTGGGCATTTTTCTGCAAAATAAGTTTTCAAGAAACTCTATGGCTATGTGTGCACATACACACTCATACAGAGGATAAACTCCACTCCGCTAACTTACATTTTGTGAAGTAAATGTGTTCTGCCAATTGAATTGCCTGAGGAGTTAAAAGGACTTTGTGGAAATAGGTTAAAACTGAGTCAAGCTTTGGCTGTAGTACTGATGAACACCTACTGTTTGTATTTTTCTTCCTGTTTATTTGCTGATAACATCAGTCACACTAATAACTATATACAAACATAGATCTCCCGGTTTCATTCTTGACTCCCTTTGAACTCTTTTGTGATGGTCCATATGTTCTATAACATAGATGTGTTCTGCAATGCATTGCACAGCAAGCAAAGGCATCTTTACTTATGCAATAGACTACTGTGTACTAAGGATGATAAGGATGACTAGTGAACAAATGTGTGATTCAAAGAATTAACAATTCTTTTGCTAGAGAAAGAAAAACCACTACATATTCAGTCTTTGATCAATCACAGCTAAAGCTGTGCATGAGCTAAGGGGCAAAAATAGCATTCTCAGAATGCCCTGTGACCTCTTTCTTCCCTTGTGCTTTGAGCACAATAGAAAATAACATTGTTGTTTAACAATCAAATTTAACGTCTCTGTTGTTTGTTGTATGAAAACAAGCATAGAGTGTATGAACCAGTGAAATCACTGTTGTTTGTTCATTATAATTTAAATTAATGGCCTGGTAACTATCAGTGGATGAATTAAAATGTGAAGAGATAAAGATTACAAAAACTTATTCTTTATTGAAGATGACAAGAAAAAGAATTTTTGAAGGCATTCCAGAACTTAGCAGTAAGCTGTATTTTAAAATACCATCTAATACATAGAAATGTTTTGGATTTTTTTTATGATACAAGAAATTGTTTATTATGAAAATACTTATTTGAAATTGCTGTAAGTGTACAAAAAATGATGGATGGTGATAATTTCAAACCATTCAGAGATGACATTTAGATGGATGTTTATCTTAATGTAGCAGAATTACAGAGGTCTGAGACTCGCTAGAACAAACAGTTTTCCTGTAAGATTTCCATAATGTCTTATTACCAACAAAAATCTTAATATTTCATATTGGATATTCATGTTGAAGTGTAACTTCATGCACATTTTTCTAGGATTTGGATATGAAAATGATGTGCTGAAAAGAATTAGATAATACAGAAGTGACAAAAATGATAGAAAAAGGAAAGAATGAAGGAAAAAAAGAAAAGAAAACCAAGAAACATTAATTCCCAGCTTTGCATTTTTCCTGCTTGCCTGAAGGATTGTGCTAATGCAGCTGCTCTGGTCATTGGTATCAATGAATGGCACTGGAAGGAGTATCAGGGTACACAAGCTCCCACTGCTGAATGGTTTCCAGGTGCTCACCTGGAACCTGGTATCCTCTCTTTAAACGGGAAGTGCAGAATTTCAGCCTTGTGGTGGATGGCTAACGTTGTTTTAACCCATGTTTATACTCTCTGCACCATTGGTAGCTGGAGGTGATGCTGGGGTAGCTTTCACAGCCATGAGCGCCCATGTAGGGTGTGTCATGCTGTCTAGAGTTCCTGTAAGAGGGTTACCTTCTCCTCTTAGGAACGTATGCCCCTGCCATCTGTGGTTGGGCAAGCAATGTATACCACTTCCCTCTTTCCCCCAATGCATGGTTGGTTTGGAAGTCCTTAGAGGACAACCTTATAGCTAGCAAGCGTCCTCGGTTTCCTGCCTTGGATGGACACACAGACATACTTTACACTTTTGCTGACCTTTTGCCAGGGATGTCCTCTCCACAAATTCAGCCTTATAGCTTAGTTTCTTTTAGCCTATGCCACTTCAAGTCAAAGCCAGGTATTTCCCGGATGGCCTTCTGGAAAAAATTTCCTACCTAAGTTGCCTCTGAATAGAAGCGGATTTAGATCTTCACTTAACATCTGTTAATACTTTTGAAAGCCAGTTTTTTTTCCATACAAAAGGGACTTTTTGCATCCAGATTCTCATTGCATCCTCTCATGTGCAGTGCTTCTTTTACCTTTTGTGCTGTACAACAAAATCTCTTGGAAAACTTCCAGTTAGCAAAAATCTTCATGTCCTCACCTTCCATCACATGTCAGAAATTGTGTAGGAACATGTAAATCATCAAATAGATTTGGAAGTAACAAATACTTTTGAGCTCAATTCAAAGAAGAAAAATAGAGTAATATTTCAATGTGGGAAAATGAGGTACCTGGGTGCCTGCATGTTAGAACTTTGAATGTAAATGTGATCCCATGTGTGAATTTCAGTCTATTCACCAACCCTTAAACAATTTCAGTGGCTTAATAGCATTTCTCCATAATTTACCCAAGAAAGCCTGAATGTCTATTTCATAAACTTTAACTACAAACCAAAAATAAACTGGGATCTAAGGCTCATTTTAATGTTGCTGTTCTTTTATTTATCTTTCATGATACATAGATTTGTGCTTGATGTAATTGTGTTATAAATTACTTTTGCAAATAAGTCATGTCTCAGTTTTTATGTTCAATACCATACATCTTATTTCATTATTTCACTTTCTCTACTGTGTGTAGAGAAAAGAAAAGCACTATTTAGGCCATCCTTATGTTCAAGTTGCTGCTTTGTAATTTTAAACAGGCTCCCAAGTCTTGTTTATTCCCTTTTTACAATAACTGTTGCTGTTATGTGCTGATATGTGGATTACATGGATTTACATCTTGCATCTTACAGCTGTTGACTTTCAACATGCTTAGAGATATCTAAAGAGTTTGTAATAGAGTACCATATCTTGACAGTTTGCTTTCCCTAATATATACACATACTTCCCCTTCCCCCCAATGAAAGTGGTATTTTTATAAGGGTTTTTAAAAATTTTATTTTATTGAATTTTCTTCCCAAATTTCATTGAATATTGAGATTTATCAACAGGCATTATATACAGAAGTAGCATGCAATCAGTATCAAACATAAGACAGGTGCAAGCTCTTCCCTTTCCAAAGCCATGGAAAAGAATAAGATTAGGGTTTTGCACAAACATATTATATTATTTAGTTCCATAGCACACTGAGTTAACTGATAATGAATAACTGCCTGATAATAAATTGGACTCAAGAAGTCTAGTGCTTTGTGCATGAAGGAGTTCTATAACATATATAAAGTGAATATGAAATTATTGATTCTTGTTGAGAACAGGGTTACAATAGGTTATTTTTCAGAACACTCTTTCATTATGTATCCTGTTGTCTTGCTGGTGAAACCCACAATTTATTTTTCAGAGTTGAATCATTATGCTTGCATTTAATTTCCATTAAAAAAGCATCTGATTCCAGCTGAGTAGAAGTTCCACAGCAAAGTCTTTATTAATTAGAACCATATCTTACAAAAATCCACATACCAATTATTTTTTTCAACAATTTCCTTCTGGAAAAAAATTTAGTCTTACACTAAAGACTTACAATGTGACTTCCAGAAACTGTTTTCTGACTTTCTGGAATTTGCATCACTTTGTTCTGACAGAGTATTCAATGGTGATCTAAATGGTTGTCAAGTCATATGTTTCTAAGCATGATTATCAACTGCTATCACCTATTCATCCAGGTAATGAGCCAGGAATCAAATTTTTTAAGAGAGAGCAAGAGGACTGTGAAGAACCTGAAGAACTTTAGACATTCCTTTAGACATTCCTAAATCATCCTGTTGAGTGGACAAGCCCATTTTTATGTCCCTTAGGTGTGTTAGTTTCAGTCAGAATTTCGATGGGATGAAGGAGCTATGGATGACAGTAGGTGGAGTTCCCATGCACACAGCACTGGGAACAGCATCCATTCCTAGAGCCAACCTACAGCAAAATGAAGCTTTCTTGAAATTTTATTGGGTTATTATGGTCATCAGAAAGGAAGCTCCACTGAAATATTCAACTCATTCTCCTCTCTGGCCATCAATTGACCAATATATTAATAAAGACAACAGAAAATTGTCTCAGTCATTTATATAAAGTAGTAAAGAGCTTTGAGTATGGGTAAAATACGCTGAAATTACAAGATTCGACAAATTCTATGTTATATGATCTATACAGATTATCACAGAATTGTGTGTCTGACTGCTGTTTTCACAATAGTTTAAAATTACAAATAGGAAACCATGAAGGAGTAATTATTTTGAAAATGTGCAGCTGAAAATAATTTCATAAATATAACAGATTATCCTCCTCTAAAATCTGTTGTTTCTTCTTGATCTTGCCTGTCCCATTATTCCTTCTTTTATGTTTCTTTAAAATAAATCAGAACAGTGGCACAAAATTCATTCAAATGTTCAGAGTAGAACATATGGCCTCCTCTATTATTGCCATATGTGGCCTGTCCACCTGGGGAAGATGATGTGCTCACAGCTGTGGTGTCAACCCAGCCAGGCACTTCCTACTGATTCTCCCATAAGATGTGCATTCGTGATGAGCTTCATCTACCAGCACTTGGGTGTTAACTCTGGAGATGACTATGTCAGAGATAGTGTGAGGATGCCTTTTCTGGTCACATTTCTGCAGAGTGAAGTCTACCATCTGTCGTAGATATCTGTGAAATGAATGGTGACCTGAAAGTGCTTATATCTCTCAGACCTTTCAGGCATCAGGCTGGCCAGCCAGAAATGTATAGTTGGAAGGATTTATGTTTCTAATGATTAGTAACTATGACTTTAACATAAATATATCCTGAACTACATTGGGGCTGCTAACCCGTAGTTTAGGATACTTCATTTAAGTGATGTAGCACGGTGGTTTTCAAACCGTGGCATATAGTCATGCAGCAGTCCACCGGGCTGCTTTTGGCTAGGGAGTTGCAAGAGCTGTATGACTGCTTCAGGCTAGGAACCTAGCCCACGGGGCACAGTCCTGCAGAGTTTGAACACTATGGACAGCACCAGATGCAAGTAATAAGGTCCATGCAGGACTTAGACGTCCCAGATGAGGCAAGGTGGTGAACAAGGTCCAGGGTCCATGCAGGACTTAGACGTCCCAGATGAGGCAAGGTGGTGAACAAGGTCCAGGGTCCATGCAAGGAGTCTGGTCAAGAGCAGAAGGAGACAGGAGCAGAGACAGAACTGGAGACATGGCTACAGCACAGGTCCATCCAGGAGGTAGGGCCAGAGGCAGGGCTGCAGACAGGCACGTCTGCCACACAGGGAAAGTTGGTGATGCTTCTGTTCAAGGGTGATTCAAGGACCATCCACATGGTTCTCTGCTACCGTAGCCTATAGAAGTTATAGGACCTGTGATGTAATGTGATACAAATAAAGAAATTGTGCAACTGTCCCACGATCTGGGGAAAGTGTTACTTCATTCTCTAATGCCAAGGGGAACCTCTGCAATAAAATGTAATCATAAGGACTGCACTTTGGAGACAAGATTTATGATTAGCTGTATAAAGAAATGTCAAAATGACCACATCCTGGGAATACTGATAATCCTGTTAATTTATAAACTAGTAGAGGTGGTGACAGATTTTTAAATGTCTTGTGAAAACCTGCAGACATCTTGCATACTCATTTCACTGCTGCTTAGATGAGTTGTGTAACATTATATTTAATAACAACAAAATAGATCAAATGAGCTTTTAAAGCATTTTTTAGGATATGTACCTCAAGGACTGCTGAAAGCAGAAAAATCCCTAAGAAATAAGCAAACCTCCAGTAAACTTTATGCACACTTCAATTTTATATGAATAGATCTAAAAGATTTAAAAGTTTTACTTGCATATTTGCTTGAGGAATGACACAAGGATTTTCCTGATTTGCAAAAGCCTCCCTCCTTCTGGTTGCTAATTAGCTATATAGCACCAAAGATGATTCATTATCTCACAACTGTCTAACATGTTGGAAAATACTATATCTAAAACCTGGTTATATTCTTATAATATGGCTGAACATAGCTTCTTTTCCAATTTAAAGCTTCTGACAAATCAGCATATTTAAACCATTTAGCCTGAGTAAGTATACTAGTCTATCAGGTAAAGAAGATATATTAAGCTTATTTTTCTTTTGAACTTGCCCATCAAAGAGGCTTGCACACCCTTTAATCTCTGTTGAGGGAATATATAGTGTTTGCCTGTATAAATCAGCAACAAGGTACGGAGCTGTCTTATTTTCATACTCCCAAAAGCTGAAAATTACTGAGCTGTGTATGCGAAATCTCTGCTGTGGATACTAAAGAAGCACTGAAATGAGAGGGAAGTAAAGTCTGTTACAGAATTATTTTTTTCTACTGTAAAGTGAAGACAAAATGGAAAAGAATAAAGGAGACCTATACATTTTTCCTCTCATGGCAGAAGAAGCAGCAGGTTATCTTCGAGGAAATTTGCAGGCACATGTTAGTAAACATTTTTACATTCTAATAAAAAAAAAAATCAGCGACTGCAGCTGTTGATATATAAAAGAAGTGTCAAAGATCTTTTTGGTTAATTTTTGTGCTAGGTAATAAAGTTATTCCCCCCAAGCTCAGAAATTTGTTGCACCCTTTGGTTGCTGGCACTGAAATAGCAATAACACTCCTAACGTTTAGAAATCACCTTCTATTCTTGCATATGTGTGTGCTGTGAACATGTGTATATATTTATATCTCAGTCTTACAGAAGAGTATTACTGGTTGTACTGAGGCAGTTTTCTCACTGAGGCCATACTCAAGGCATACTCACTGAGGCATTTCAAGGTTGAGAGGGGTTACAATCATTTAAGGAGATTTTGTAACTGGGGGGCAAAGGCCAGGACAAAAAGCTCATTTTTTCCATCTAAGTCACAGGGCTGCAGTGCAGCTTGCTTTTATTTGGTCCCCCCTTTGCTCCATACCACTTGGGTTTTTGGCCTTGAGGCGGCTTTGCTCCAACAGGTGGGACAGAGGATGTGGTTGAATAATTAGAGATTTCCAGAGGATGTGGCAGGCTTGAGTTTCATCAGATTGAGAAGGGTATTGAACTTGTCTGCCACTTTTGTGGAGCTGCTCCAACTACTAATCTATGATACAAAGGACTGGCAGCAATTTCTCTCACCCTGTGTCCGAATGGTCACATATCTGCTATGTCTGCTGCCTTCAGTACTGAAGAGGTATGTTGTCCTCCTAGCTGCCTAGACAGAGGCCAAGGATGCCCAAGTTTAAGGTGTCTGGGCTGCGGTGAAGATGCCTGTTAGTTCAGCAGCTGCGAAGCATGAGCAGCACTGCCCCTGGTAGTCTTAGACTGCTTCACCAAAAGTCTAAGTCCCATCTTAGATGCTCAAATAGATTTTACAAATACCTATGTAATTTATTTCCATGGTACAACTACCAGGACAGAGCTCTAAGAGATAACTTGATTATTAGAAATATTAGTCCTTTTTAGTAAAAAAAAAAAAAAAAAAGAGATTTGGCTGGTGTGGGTCTGGTTTTATTCCATTAGTTGTAAAGGATACCTTTTACTGATGACAGCTCCATGAAAGAAAATACCTATTTGCAAGCCATCCGCCTCTCCTGCATTTAATGGCATAATAGTTAGGACAGCCATATTCTTATTATGTCTTTTGTTGCTCTTGTGATAAAATTTATATGACTGCAGATTCCATCACTGGTAATGTAATAATGGGGTCTTCATTCCTAAATCACACTGGTTATTTGCGACATAAATCATTCTGTGGTTATAATATTCCAGTCACATACACCTAGTACAAAATAGAGAGTGGAGGAAAGCTAAAAACAGCCTTTGGCAAAGCTTGAATGGATTTGTATCTTACCATTCAAATCATGACTATGTACAATATTCACAGATGGGAATGAACACTAGTATACAGCAAGAAATGTTTGTCCTTTTGTTACAGGACAACACTTTTACAGACAAATGATCAAATGAACATCACAGGTGTGGGATTTGTCAGGGCAGAGTAATAATCAGAACTAAATCTAACAACGTAATGGTGAACCCATTGGCCCAGAACATAAACAAATAGAATAATAAGTCCAACTTTCATATTTGTTGATTTAGATATAAATGCTCTGATGAACGCTTTATGGACATGGATGCAGCAAAGGAGAAGCTAGCTTTTGGGCGTTCAGTTTTATTCTCCTCACCAAAAATGTCCCAAACCAGATAACTGAAATAAGTAGATGAAAGGCTAAAAGTCATTAAAACATTCAGCACATTAACCTTCACTGTATCCTGGTAGATCTAAACCACATAGTTTCTTACTACTGAACTCCTAAAACTGTAACCACAGAGTGGACAGTGTTCTTTCATAAAGAAAGGTAAAATATAAAAGACGTAGTTAAGTCTAATTAAATCATACTAAATGCAGAGCCAAATGTTAATTGTATTCCAGTCACTTAGGATTTAACCACACAAGCTTGTGAACTGGACAAGATTTGAGATGAAATAATGTTATTGTGTGAAAGTACTGGCCTGTTCAATGTTGGTTTACATTCAACATTTCTAACATTTGCTTCAGTTGGGAGAATAAGCAAGCAGAGTAATCACAGAAAAAAGGTCCCAAGTCACTGCTTTGTTGGAATTCAGTTAGAAGTAAAAATAGAATAACAGGTAATGTCACTCAGCATACCAAGATTGTTGAAGCAATCAATTTATTACATGAAATTTCTTTGTTGCTTTTAGAAACTATATTTATTGTCATTGTATTAGCAATTATAGAAAAAAATTAACAAACATACCTGCTCTAATATTTCATTAAATCCTCGTATGGATTTGAAGCATTGCTGTATATATTGTACTGGGCAATTTTGTATGTTTATACTTTGATTAGCATGGAAGAAAAAGTAAGTTGTGGTTTTAATTACAAATCTGTATTTCCAGCCACAAAACTTGAAAGTATTTGGGTGAAAGTTTGCACACAACTAATTTTAGTATATACCAGGAAGTCTAAAAAAGATCTTTCTCAGATTTTTGAACCATTGCAAGTCTCAAAGTTTTACTGAGGTCTAGTCCTTGTATCTTAAAAGGACATCTCCTATGAATGATATTTTTTCATCTCATTCTGTTGTGAGATGAATGTTTTCATTTGTAAAATAACTTTTTAAGGAGATTTACACAGCTACACTAGCAATTTAAGATTCTTCTAGCACATAAATCTGTCATTATTGTCTTTTATAAATAGCTCTTAACTTGGTTAGAATAAATTTGGACATTAGTTCTGATATTTCATCTTTTTCCATCACATTATTATATTTTTGGCAGGGAAGAGAAATTACAGTGACATATGTTGTTGACATTATACCTGACACAACAAATATATAAAAGTATTGTCATTGTGTATAATGATACAACAGAATGTTAAATCATATGTTGTTATCAAAAAAGTTGTCTTTGAAAAGATAAAATCACTTCATGACATATATAGGTCCTAGTAATGTCAAGTCTTGAAATAATTTCCAAATTTTCTTTACCTGGCAAATAAAGAATAAGACATTGTTCAAAATATATAGTTAATTAAAAGAAAAATGCAAGTTATAAAATATATGTAACTCCAATCCAATGCAAGAACATAAGTCAAAACAAGATGCACATGTTGAAATCTATTATGCCCATAAAGTGACCCAAGCTATTAGCAATTTATTTGGCTTATAAATTATAACAATAATTGTCAATAAAACGTGCAAGCCCATCATGTTTCAGGATTCTAAATCCATTACCACGAAAATGCAAATGAAATACAAATTGACTTGTGGAAAACATTCAATAATTACAAAGTGTGTTGAACAGCTTGCATCAGGTGAAGGTATGTAAATAATGAGAATGTTTGTTACAGCTTCATGTTGAAATCAGCAGACAAATCTCTAAGTAATTGAATGGAAAACACAAAATCAGATAAAGCAGTAATAATAATTTATATGTAAAATAAAGAATACAAACATATTTAGTCAAGTGAATGGTTTATGAATATTCAGCTGTTATAAATATGTATTGTTTGTTATGAAGAACATAAGGAGAATACAGTAAAATATTCTCTGAGCAATAATGGACTTTCCTTTCCAAAATGGAGCCAGTTAATTAGTCTTTCAAGGAATGGCTCATATATTGTAGAACATATTAAAAATCATAGAATGGGAAGTGTTGCTCACGTGCTACTTTCAACTTAATTTTTTCTAAACAAACAAACAAACAAACAAACAAACAGACTGAAATTCTTCCATATTGATGTGTGTCAAAAGGAATTAATGTGAAAGTTAAAAATAAGAAAGTTATGCAATGTTTGCTAATATTTTGTTTGACACAGACCAGTTTGAATCAAGAGATAACCAGAGAAAGAAGTAAAAGCTCTACCACCTGCTATAGAGACAAGAGTTGCTAGCTGGAACTGAATACTCAGACTTTAAAATCAGTTTTAAGACTGGTAGGTTGTAATGACATAGAACTATTTAAAATAACAAGCTTACAAGCATTAAGTCTTAGATTTGCAAAAGGAGTTAGATTTACAAGTCACCCTGTACTGGAAAAATTCTACCCATGCCATGGTTTGGCCAATGCCAACAAACACAAAGGTATTTTAAATTGTAGACAATTTTTTTTTCAGGAGATCTGGGCAAATTTTATTGTTATTTTTCATGTATTTTGTCTGTTAATGAGATTCCTCCAAGACAGATTAAATAAAAAGAATATATCTGAAATAATGATGATTGGTATATTATTTCACGTAGTGTTAATTGTTTTTTTTAGAACAATTTAATTTTAAAATAATTTCCAATATGTAGTAGTGAAACGTATGCCTTTGGCAATGTCTGTGATTTCCATTTATTGTCTTTAATAACATAATTCCAGATCTGATTCATTTGACAGAAATAAAGATGCTATGTAGATAATACTAAAAATAGCTATACAGAAGAGTATGCCATATACTTACTTCTTTTCCTTATGCTTAGTGGCTTTTTAATACCATGGACAAGTCTTCCTGAAAATATTACTCTTGTTCCTGCTTTAAGGGGGGGAATTAGGAAGGGGGACATAGGACATAGCAGTGCATTGAAATGGCATCTCAAATAAACAAACAAAAGCCTAGATTTAGAGCAGCTTTTCTTTAAAAAAAAAAAAAAAAGATTTACTGTGGATTTTAACAGAGAGGAGTGAAGTAGCCTTCTGCTTACTTTTGTTTTTCTCTGTATAATTATATATACACACAGTTTTTAGCAAAGATGTAAGCAAATGACACTCATTATAAGAAGCAATTTAATCCAGATACATGTTTTTACTCAAGATAAAGAAATGAATTGTAGTGCTCTACCTTTATTTCCTGTCTTGTCTCTCAGTCATGGGGATAAAATATAAGAAAAACAAAAGTTTAAGAATATGAGGAAATATCTGGTGGATCAAATCAAAGATTCTAGTTCAGGACATGTTTTCAGCAGGGGCAATTCCTGTCTTAGAGAAAGAAGAGAATCAAATGGGGAAAAAAAAGTTATCATCTTTGCCCATCATAGATGGTTAAAGGGCTTCCTGAGCTGAAGATAGCATCTGGACCATATTTAACAGCTCCTGATGAATGTGCTTTCCATGAACGCGCTTATTCTTGTCTTAAATCCATTTATACCATTTGCTTCTATCCGTTTAAAACGTCTGGGTACAGGGGGAAGGTGGTTAGAGGACAGATGTGTTCAGCTGTATTTGCTCTGAAAGCATTAGCTCTAATGTTAGCTGAACACTTGCAATCCCAGATGATGTAGTTCCACCTGAGACTTGATATGAACAATATTTTTGAAGATGAAAATAGTAAAAATCTAAGGTTCTGAGATGTGATAAGGAATATCACAACCCTCTTCCCCCAGAAATGAAATGGACATTTTTCCCCCAAAATGCATTGTTATTCATAAATGTTTATTTAAATCTCCCAATTTGCTTCCAAATTTTTGGATAAGTGAGAGATTCTGAATCAAATACGGCTATAAAATTAAATTTCTTAATTTTGGTATTTTTTAATGGTGAAACAAAACTTGAAAAGATGCAGACTAATGCAAAATTTAATAATCAGAGTTAGTAAACAAGACAAGGTTTATTTTCTAATTAATATAATTGAAGAATATGGAGAATGTATATCTTAAAAAGAATATAATATAATTATAGTTTAGTAAATTCATAATAGTAGTTTCAGAATGAAAGCATTCATTTTTTGTAGGTTTTTTGTTTGCTTAGTTGGTTGGTTTTGTTGGTTTGTTGGTTTTTTGTAGCTTTGGAGAAATGTAGGAAAAGACCTTTAAAGTCAGTGAATAAAATGTTAGATGACATTGACAGCTCAGGTAGATCAGAAGTAGCAAACATTCCACATAATGAGTCCACATGAAATCCTGTGTCTTTTCTGGTCTCATTTGGGAATTTGAGCCACTGATATGCCTGCTTAACACTTGAAGCAGTTTGTAAAAAAAAAAAAAAAAATTAAAAAGTCAATCAGACGTATTTGATCTCCTGTTTTAATCCATTCTCATTTTGTTTTTAATAGTGATCTTATGAATTAGAATTGTTTTTAGGTTTTTAGAGCATAGCCTATAATCCACTTAAAGATTCCAACCACAGAAAACTTTCTTTGGAAACCCTATTTTTCATGGCCAAGCACTAGCTATTCTTACAATGTGTGGATTATTATTGTAGTGGATGACAAAATATATGAATAATGAATGAATAATTAGAGTTAATAGTTTATCTTGCTGAATAAACAGATGTACATACTGGATACTCAAAACAGAATTAACAAGCCCTCTCCATTAAAGGTCTTGTTAAAGATAAGTAGAAATTGAAAGATATTATGTGTGAAAATAACAGTAGGCAGTATAAAACTGATACATTTGTGCCGTTCAGTACTGTTGCTCCCCAAGCATTTTAGGAATTGTAGTGCAAAGAATTCTCCATCTCTGTCTTGAAGAAAGAGTGGCAAATATATAGCACTGTCTGATTATAATACACAAATTTTTGTAACAGAAACCAGTGAGTTTACTATTTAGAATTGGAGGTTAAGCAGAAAATATAGAGAATGTTTAAGGGAAGTTAAAGAAGTGTAAGGTTTCATTTTTATGACCCCACATTAAAAAGAGTGAAATTACTTGTTTTATTTTATTGCTATCCCATCCACTTATAAAATACAGAAGAAAAAAACCACAAAACCTCTGCAAATTGGGATCTTTTGTTCAGAAATATTTCTCAGTTTATCTACTAGGCTGCCGTTGTGATGCTCTAGATCACGACAAGAGAGTGTGAGGAGTAACATTCTCTCATCTTCAATCAGATATGCAGGAGATCTTAAAGGAAAAAAAAAAACCATACTGTCTTTACTTATGATTTTTTAAGACATGATGCCAGACTTAAAAACATACAATAATGACATGTTCAAACTATATGCCAAAATGTAATAGGCTGTAGTACACTGAGGCAAGAAACAGGCTTTTAACAGATCCAAATACCCAAATCTTTCTTATTTGACGAAGACAACAAAGAATATAAAAAGTCTTTTTTTT
>VZTQ01011461.1:0-72159 GCA_013400755.1 Pelecanoides urinatrix
CCAACCTAAATGGTTCTATGACTGCCTGTGCTCAGCCCAGAGAGAAGGACCTCATCACCCAACATAGCATACAAATAATCCCCCTTCCCTGCCTGCGTTGTGTGGCCTCGGGGACTGCATACGCAGGGAGTGGAAGGGCGACCTCTGCTGCCAGCAATGCTCAATGGGAGATGCTCAACCTCACCTGCTGTGTGAACCTTTCTTAGGAGCCCACCATCCACATCTGCTTGAGGACCCACCAGGAGCAGTGGGGCTGAGCCTTAGGGGTTCTGGTCACCCACAGCCACCACTGGGACCCCTGGGTGGCCAACATGGGGTACCACCAGCCAAGGTGGCTCTTCCCACTCCCAAGGGCTTTTGATCCCACGCTTGAGGCTGTGCCAAGGTGGGGAGCTCCTGACTGCAGCAGTGGAGCCAGCAGTGCCTTGGCTCAGAGCCCGGGCAGACCTCAGCCTCTCGCTTCCCAACGCCTTGCTGCGAATCCGGGAAGTTTCTCCAAACAAGCGCGCACTTCATTTAAAAGCTAATCTGCAGTCACTCCGTCATCAGGACAGGCCTGATGTGCTGGGATTTTTTGTTGTCGTAGTTTCAACCCCCCCAGTTGCAAAGCAAGTGGTCCCCAGAAGAAGATGCCGGGGGGATTTATTAGCTAAGGTAATGCAAGCAACAGCCCATCATATTTATTGTGATAAATGGCACAATATCCAGCGCACTGCTTGGCTGGAGGGTTCGCCCAGGAGCTCATCTTTATTCAGATGCCACCCCACCAGAGATGAGATTGTCTTTCCAGACATGCTGAGCTGGTATCTCTGATAGGAAGACAAGGAACAAACCCTCCTGCATTGCACTTCCCTCCCGTGCCCGGGGAGCAGGGACTTTCTGAAGAGCCACGCCGCCGGGCTCTGCCTCCTCCATCAGCCCCGGGGACCATGGGCACCTCGCGGTGGGCTCCTGCAGCCAAAACATGGAGCTCTTGTAGAAGTCAGGCCCTGCTCGTGAGCTCGGAAATACAAAGTTCCTGCAGCTGAATGACCACAGGTGCCCAAAGATGAGGTGGGGAGTGATGCTATCACCTCCGCTGTCAGCTATGTGCAGGATGGACTCAACCCCTTATGAACCATCAGAGAATCCACGTGGGATATCAGCTTCTTGGAAGCAAGTGGAAACAAGCCTTTCTGTGCTGTTGGGATGCTCGGTGCGTCTGAGAGAGCGACTGTGCTGAGCAAACGGGTTTTATTTTTCCCCAGCAGCAAACAACTCAGGTGCAATTCCTGATGGTGTAGCGGGGGGGAAGGGTTGGACCATGGGGCCACTGCAGATGAGAGGTTGGAGCCTTCCCAGCCTGGTTGTCTCCTGCCATCCTTGCTGGGAAGGAGAAGGTGCTGTTGACTCTGACAGCCTAAGCCGAAACACGGGCGATGCTGCAGTGGCTTCCTCTTAGCTCCTTAATTGGCTTGGATCGGTCGGTAGGAAGTGGCCCCCGCAGGATGTATTTGTTTTATAGCAAATTTAACTAATGGCATTTGCATAAATGGGAATTAAAAGAGAAAGAGAGAGAAGATGAATGTGAGGATTCAGATGGACTCTGGGAAGCTTTTCCTGGAGTTAGCAGGAGGGACGGGGATGAGGTGCTGGTGGGTACCTGCACATGGGCATGTGGCCAGTCCGTGCTCACTGCCTGTGCCCTTGGGACGTGGGTGGAGGAGATTTTGGGGCAAATGTCCAGGGTGAGCAGTTTGCAGCCTCTGTGAAGCACCCACTCGAGTGTGGTAACGGGGTACAATTCAGTGCGGGGGCCGAAGAAGGTGAAGCACCAAAAGAAGGTGCCTGCCAGGGCTGGCAGAGGAGCTGGGTCAGGGGGAAATAGATGTTACAGAGGTGGTGTGCGTGGGTCCACGCCTCCGAGCAGGGACCTCGGCGAGGAGAGAGCATCCCCGCTCCTGCGGCCACCTTTAACCTGCTACATGTCGGGTGAAATTCTGCTCCTCCGGCACTTCCCATCCTCCCGGCAGCCTCCTGCCGGGATCTCTGCTGTATCTGCGGGAGCGTTGCAACCCTCCATCCTCCCTTCTCCCCCAGGTCTCCAGCAGCTGCGACTACGTCTTCGTCAGTGGGAAGGAGTCGCAGGGCTCCATGAGCGCCAGGGTCACCTTCACCTACGAGCACCTCTCTGCCCCGCTGGAGATGACGGTGTGGGTGCCCAAACTGCCACTGCACATCGAGCTCTCCGACTCCCGGCTGAGCCAAGTGAAGGGCTGGAGGGTGCCCATCCTGCCGGACAGGAGGTGGGTGCTTTGGGGCCACTGGGGTCCGTCCAGCCTGGAGAAGGCAAGGTGAAGGTGGTGGTGAGGGTCTAATTGCCTTGTTCAGCTACTTAATGAAGGGGTTTTAAAGATGGTGGAGCCAGAGTTATCTCAGGGGTCCCCAGTGAAAAAGTGAGAGATCATGGACACAGGTTGCACGTTTGTACGGAAGGAGGAAAATTTCTCAGTGAGGGTGGTCAAATGCTGGAACTGGTGGGGAACATCTGTCCTTGGCAATGGTCAAAACTCCAAAGTTAGCCCTGCTTTGAGGTCTAGAGACCTCCAGGTGCCCATCCCAACCTGAGATATCTTGTTCTCTTGGCTGGTTAGGGGGCAGAGATGCCGATGACCCCCCTTGCCCAATGCTGCTAAAGATCTCATGGGCAACAGGCATCTTTTTTTGGCCGGGAGCCGCTGTTTTTTTCCCATGCATGTGGAGAGCCTGCGTTTCTCCTTGCCTGGCCATCCCTCTCCTTTCCTGGGGGGGCTGAAGAGCCGTGGCAGGGGGGGAGCTTGGTGGCACTGTCCACCCACTGCCCCATCCCACAGGTCGGTGCGGGACAGCGAGCACGAGGAGGATGAAGAGGAGCGGAAGCAGAGCCGGGGCTGTGCCCTGCAGTACCAGCACGCCACGCTGCAGGTCTTCACCCAGTTCCACACCACGGCAGCGGAGGGCACGGGGCAGGTGGTCACCATGCTGGGGCCCGACTGGCTGGTGGAGGTCACCGACCTGGTCAGTGACTTCATGCGCGTGGACGACCCGCGGGTGGCCCACATGGTGGACAGCTTCACGCTGGCCGGGAGGGAGCCGGGCACCACGCTCTTCAAGGTACCCCCCTGGCTGCCTTTGTCCCCCCTCCGTGGGTTTGGCTGGGGGTGGCAGGTGGTGACGGGCACCCTCGTCCCCTGCAGGTCGTGTCCCCGCTCATGGAGGCGGTGCTGGGTGAGACGCTGGTGACGGTGTCGGAGGAGAAAGTCAGCATCACGGACCTGAAGGCCCAGGTGGTCTCCAGCCTCTCGCTGTCCCTCCACCCCAGCCCCGGCAATAGCCACACCATCATTGCCCGGACGTCCGTGCAGCAGACCCTCAGCTTCTTCAAGCAGGTGAGGCCTGGGGGGTGCATTCGGGCTTGGGGGTCCACTGGGGGACTTGGGGTGGGGTGAGGGCTCCATCTGCAAACCCCCTCTCCCAAATCCTGCCCACAGTCATCCCAGGCCCCCAACAGCACCCGCTGTCCTCCAGACCCCTGGTGACCACCAAAGCACCCCAGAAACTTTCACGCAGACCTATGAACCCTGTGTCCTGGGGACAGGACACAACCATGGGGACAAAGGGGTCTGGAAGTTCCCAGCCCAGCTCTGGTAGCCACATCTGGCACCTCTGGAGCTGGGATCTGGGGAGAGCCTGGGCAAGTATGGGGAAAATTGAGGGAAGAACAGGCAAAAGGGAAAAACTAGGTGATGGAAGGAACAAGATGGATGATGGAGGGATAAAGGGTGAATTGAATGGAGAGAAGGATGCAAAGGAGGAGGGATGGATGGAGGAATGGACAAACGGGTGCAGGTGGGACTGGCATCGTGCTGGGCAACCGGTGCCTGTGTTGGTCCCGCAGGAAGCGCTCCTGAGCCTGTGGATTTCCTACAGCGACGGCACCACGGCCCCCCTCTCCCTCTATGACACCAAGGACTACAACCTGGTGGTGAGCAGCCTGGACGAGAAGGTGGTCTCGGTGACCCAGGACCGGGCGTTTCCCTTGGTGGTGGCGGAGAGCGAGGGTGCGGGAGAGCTGCTGCGGGCCGAGCTGGTCATCTGCGAGAGCTGCCAGAAGACGAAGCGCAAGAGCGTGCTCTTCACAGCCTTGGCCAGCGTGCGGGTCCACTTTGGGTCCGAGGAGGACCCGACCTATGACTACGACCATGTGTCCAGCAAGCCGGGGCTGGTGGAGACGGGGGCGAGCACCACCCTGCGGGCAGAGGTGGAGAGGAAAGCAGAGCCAAGCGAGGACAGTAGGATGTCCAGCGCATCTCATCCCACCGAGGACTTCCCTACCATCCCCACCGGCTTCATCCAGGTGACCAGGGGGCTGACGGACCTGGAGATAGGCATGTACGCCCTCCTGGGCGTCTTCTGTCTGGCCATCTTGGTTTTCCTCATCAACTGCATTGTCTTTGTGCTGAAATACCGGCACAAACGCATCCCACCTGAAGGCCAGACCAACATGGACCATTCCCACCACTGGGTTTTCTTGGGTAACGGGCAGCCCTTGCGGGCTCACAATGACCTCTCCCCCCAGCCTGAGAGCCCTGGGAACCCCCTGGAAAATGTCCAGACCTGCTGCCATGGGGACCACCACAGCAGCGGGAGCTCACAGACCAGTGTGCAGAGCCAGGTCCATGGTCGCGGGGACGGTTCCTCGGGGGGCTCCACACGGGACCAGAGCGAGGACCCGCTCAACTCACCCACCTCCAAACGGAAGCGGGTGAAGTTCACCACCTTTGCCACCCTGCCCTCCGACGAGCTGGCCTACAACTCCATCCCCATCGCTGATGAGGAGGACTTGGAGTGGGTCTGCCAGGACATGGGGCTGCAAGACCCCGAAGAGCTTCACAACTACATCCGCAGAATCAAAGAGATCGCTTAACGCAGGGGCAGAGGGGATGGGGTGGGAGGGAGGGGGCTGCCATGCCGTGCCACGCCACGCCACGCCGTGCCATGCCACGCCACGCCACACCACGCCGGCTGCTTCCTCGGGGCTGGAGACCCAAATTTGGCTCTCTTGCGCGTTCCCTCTTCTGCACATCTCGCGTCCTCCTCACCCCTTTGGAAAGCACCCCTGGGGCCTTTTTCTTTTCTTGCCCTTTAACGTCTGGTTTTCCCGGGGGAGGCATCGGCGCACGCGCAGCCCCCCAACCCGCTGGGCGAGGGAGCACCAAGGGAGGTGAGCCGGGGGGGCAGGAGATGGATGGGGTCAAAATCTTGGTGTGCGTGTGCGTGTCCCAACGGCGAACGGGGCAGGACGATGCTGCGGGTCCTGTTGTGCAGGGGCTGGAAGAGGGGAGATGTCCTGCCCCCCCCTCCCCAGGAGCGCAGCAGGGAGGTGGCGGGTGGGGACATCCCGAAGGCACCCCCCGCTGCCTTCGCCACGCTCGGTTGCACAATTTTGGAGGTGAGTGCTGGTTCAGGGATTTGCTACCCCACGGTTGTTGGGGTGTTTGGGGGGGTTCCCCCACGCTGCGGGTGATGCTGGGTGAGGCAGGAGGGGAAGGCGGCTACTGGGGGACTGAAACCCCATGGCCACGGGTCCGGGGCACCGCTGTCCCCATCACCCGCTGCGTCCCAGCCCCAAAACCCAACTCGCCCAGCTCCCTTGGTGTGGGCCCTGTGGGGCAGTGACAGTGATGTTTGCCACAGGAGCATCCCTTAGGGACCGCCTGTGGCTGCCTCTGCCCCCCGCTGCTGCCTGGGGAGGGCTGTGGCCCCCGGGCAGGGGCAGTTTGGGGACAGCCAGCCCAGTTTGCTGCCTGTGAGCTTGCCTGCCCTTGCATCTCCCCCTGTTTCCAGCTGTGGGACTGGTGCTGGACCCTCCACCCAGTAGCCCTGCTGGGATCTCCAGGGCCAGTGCCTGGTTTCTGTGCCCCCAGTGCTGGGATGCGGCTCCGGGACTGGGAGGTGGTGCAGGGGTTTCCCCACCACCTCGGGGGGATCCAAGCCTGAGTGGGGACACCCACAACTGAACAACTGGGTCTCCCAGTGCCAGCCCAGTTCCCCCAGTGCCAGTCCAGCAGGGATGCCCGGAGCCAGGCTCAGCCTCTGTGGTGCCTTCTGACTGCCATAACCCAATGCCTCCCCGGTCACCCCGCGCTGGCGGCAGCTCCCAGCCCCTCTGGCTCACCCAAGAGCCCCCTCCAAGCCCAGGGCCACCCCATCATCTCCCAGCCCAGCGCAGAGCATCCTCAGCCAGGTTAAACCTGTGGGGACACCCGGGTACCAGGGCTGGGGGTCCGGGGTGTGCAGTCGTACCCGTGGGCACTGAGCGAGTGGGGTCGGGGACCCCCCTGGCATCACCCAGTGGAGGGGGGAGGCGGAGGCTGGCAGCGGATTATTTCTGGATTGGAAGTTACCCACCACTGTGTCTCTTTTTTTTTTTTTTTTCTTAAATAAAAGTCCAGAAAAGAAAAAAACAATGAAACAAAAAGTCGAAACCCAAAGGCACTGCAGCACCGCGATGGGCCGTATCTCTGCCGCCGTGCCCGGGGTGGGTGCCCCCAGCAGTTTGGGGGTCAGCGGGCGCAGGGTCTGCTGGCAGGGGAGGACATACACTGCCAGGGTCCGGGGGGCATGGCTCAGCTTTGACCCCCCCCACCTAAGTTCTGAGCACTTTGAGGTCAAAGCTGTGGATTTGGGGCTCCCCCCTTCAAAATCCTCCTCTCTTGGGCAGCCTGCTCAAAGACCGGTGGTCAGGGACCAGGCAATGCTGCAGCCCCAACCTCGCTGGCCCCTGTGCCTCAGTTTCCCTGGCAGGCAAGCAGCAGTCTGTGATGGTGTGCGGTGTTTCGAAAGCCTCTTTAAAGAGTTTATCAATTTTGGGCTATGAAAATTTCTCCCCCGAGTGGCCTTAAAACTTACCTGATAGGTCTGTGCTGATTTTATATATACCTATACATATATATATGGGGGAATTGAGATGTGCTCAAAGGCCAGGCGGATGATGCAGTTAGGTTTTACTGTGCCCTGTTATCTAAAGGACCCAGGTCTGGCTGAACGAGCCGCTGAGCTGATAGTGGCTCCAAGCAGTAAAATTAATACAGCCGACTTCCCTGCTTGGAACTGCCAAACCTCCTCGTTAAATTAACATACATGAATATTTAGTTAAAATAAAAAAAAAAAAAAGAAAAGGAGGAGGGGGAAGGTAAGAAAACCGTATAATAAAATTTTATAATTGTAATACAAAAGGGCAGCGCCCGACTCCCGGTCCGTGAGCGTGTCCCAGGGGCTGCGAAGGTGGAAGGTGGTGGTGGGGGGACACAGACCCGCAGGGGTCAGGGACAAAGTAGCTGGGCTGGGCTCGACGTGGGGTGTCCCCGTGGCTGAGCCTCCCCCAGGTTTTGCCCCACTTGTGGCTGCTTTCCAGCCCCCCTGAGCAGCGCCGGCCACTCGCCCACCGCCGCCTCCCGGCACGGGCCCAAGGTTTGACACCGAGCACCAGCAGCGGTTTTCCAGCCCATTCCCATTTCGGCTGATGGATCCGGCTCGGATCTCCAAGAGCCCTTGGGAAAACAGCACCCATGGACCAGGGGAGCCCGGGCTGTTTGCGGGGGCTGATGATGCTCTCATGGCCACGCCACCCCCCCAGCTCGTGTCCTACCAGCGGCTCTTGCCACCCAGGCACCTCCACCCTCCCCGCAGCTGGTGGGGACGGTGCTGGGCGAGGGGCAGCGGGGGGGCGAGAGCCCTGCTCCGGGTGGCTTCACTTTTAAATGAAGAGCGCAAAAACTTCTGTATAGCTATCTATTTATTGCTATATAAATATGTATATATTTATACTTCATACATATGTATATATTTATACTTTATACATATGTATATATATGCATATATAATATGTGTGTGCATATATAGATTTTTATATATATTTTTACATATCTTGAAGTACGTATGTGTGTAGTCCCTGTATGGATTGACGCAGAGGGCTTGCTCAGGTGCCAGCGTGCCTGTGTGCATGTATGCACATACATAACCTATACATACACACACACACACACTTGCCCCTGAGCATCACCCACCGCCCCAGCCCTCACAAGCTCCCCCGGGCATTAGGAGCAGGAGGAAAGCAGCTCACCAACAATTTATTTGGGCTCCTGATGCCCTAGAAGCCCGTCAGCAAACGCACCAGGAGGCAGCAGGCAAAACCCTGGGGACAAACCCCAGGAAAATGGGAACACTGTAAAGGCTCCGGTGGAGTCTGACGGTGCCTGGTCCCTTCCCCAGCTGGTCCCCGTCACTCCTACTACTGCGATTTTTTTTTTTTTCCCCATCAGGAATAACCAGCTGGGACATGGAATTAAAAAAAAAAAACAAAAGACCTAAGAGAGCAGTTGGAGATGGTGCGATTTAGGCTGCAGACCACCCTCGCGCTGGGGGCTGGTGGCACCCACCAGGACAGGCCACCCCAGCACCCAGCTGGTCTGAAACCAGCACCTTCCTCCCTTATTGCTTCAGATCCCATTTAATAACCACCCCCCATCAAACAGCCAAATCTCACTGAAGGGAAAAAAAGAAAGAGGAAAAAATAATTAAAAAGAAGCCTCTATTCCAGCTCCCCTCTCGCGCTGCCCTCTGTTTATTCTCGGCTGCCTCTTTCCTGTTTAGCGTTTTACTATCTGCTCCCAGCAGGCAGGGACAAATTTGCATTTTAATGCAGCGATGTGAGGCTGCACAAACCACCTGTGAGGAGGAGGCAGAGCTGGGGATGGGCACCCCTGCACCCCGATGCCCCCCCGCCTCCCAGAGGGATGCTTGGTCCCCCCGATCCTGCCTTAAAAATCCTTTAAAAAAATGATACACACTTTAAAAAAAAAAAAAGCAAACCAAACCTCATAAAGCAGCCAACCCCTTCTTGCAAAAGAGAGGGAGCAGGGAGCAAAGGAGGGTGGAAAAATAGGAATTTTCCTCCGCTGAGGTCAGCCCCAGCCGTGCCCCAGTCTCCCCCCATCCTCCTCCTCCATCCACCCTCCCATCATCTCCCCCATCATCTTCTCATGCCTTGAGTTTTCTCTCGACCGACAACAGCTCTCAGGGCCCCTTTTCCCCCAATCCCACCCCAGCACATCCCTGTTGTGCTCCCCTGGAGATGCCTCCAGCCACGTCCCACCCCGTGTGGCTTTGTCCCCGCGATGGGACTTTTCAGACAGGGACCACAGGACCCAAGGGGCTGCGGAGGACCCGGCTGCTTTTCCATCCCTGCTCTCGCTCCGTGGTCCTGCGCGTGGAGCTGCCCCACGTCACAGGGGATGGAGGCATCTTCCCGACAGCGGGAGAGATTTATTTTCCGGGAATACAAGCAGTAACAAGAGCTTCTCCGCTCGTTGTTCCTTCGACCGGCCTGGGGAAGTTTAATTAAAGCAGGACCCGTGTGCTGCCCCCCCCCTCGTTGTTGACATTAACTGGGCAGGATTTGCACAGCGGCCAGGATAATTACTTTGGTAATTGCACCATTATTTCTGGGGGCTCTCAGCTGCGTTTTTGCCTGGCTCAGCAAAGATATCTCCCTGGGGAAAGAGGAGGGATGCTTTCTTCCCCAGACCAGCCCGGAGCTGACGACGGACTTCCCGAGTGGCTCCAGGGAGTGGGAATAGGAAAGCCCATCAGGTCCCAAACTTTTTAGGGTTCCTCCTCTGTTCTGGGAAGCTGTTCTCCTCCTGCCAACTGCGAGTCCCTCTGTGCTGCCAAAATATTCTCCCAGGCAAGGGAGAGGAGCTGGAGCTGGATCCGGACCCCCCCAGCCAGCAGCCTGGGATGGGGAGCAGGCTGCAGATCCCCGAAACACTTGGGAGCACCAGGGAATCTCCACAAGGTTTTAGGTCCATGAAAGCCAGAAATGCCCAGGGGACGGCAGTTCCAAGGTCACGGATCTCGCTATGAATTTCCCTGTGTTTTCTAGGAATTCCCTGGTGCTTTCCAGGGACGGTGGGACCAGAGCCCATCCAGGAGGTTTTCAGGGCTTGCTGGGGACTTTTGCTGCTCTCCAGGACTCCCCTCGGCTTGCTGGGAACTCCGGGTTTTCCTTGCCCTTTCCAGGAATTTTCTGTAGCTTCTCATAAATTCCCAGATCCAGAGCTGGTTTCCAAACCCTTGGCTGCACACCTTCGATAACAGCTTCAGCGAATCAATAGCTGGGTCAGTAGAGCTTCAAAACACTGAAGTGCCCAGGCCACAAGAAAGAGGGAAGGAGGGTTTGATTTTCCAGGAGTGCCTCAGTTTCCCCAGCTGTCTGTGGCCCCAGGGCACCGGCTGCGTCTCAGAGGCTGTCGACGAGCAGCCGTGGGATGCTCTGCCTCAGCTGACATCACGCAATCGCTGCACAGCCAGAAATTGCCCGTCAATAAAATCAAAGCACCCTCGGGTGACGGGAGGATGGAGCTCACGGATGAAGCCACACGAGCATCCAGGAGCTCCATCCTTCCATCACCCAAGGGGTGCTCCACCACAGCCGGGTCCTGCGGCACAGAGAGCCGTGCTCCCCCAGACCTGCTCTGGGCTTTCATTAGAATCATTGAATTATTTAGGTTGGAAAAGACCTTTAAGATCATCAAGTCCCACCGTTAACCCAGCACTGCCAAGCCCACCCCTAAACCATGTCCCCAAGCGCCTCATCTCCACGTCTTTTAAATCCCTCCAGGGATGGGGACTCCACCACTGCCCTCGCAGCCTGTTCCAAGGCCTGACAACCCTTTCAGTGAAGAAATTTTTCCTCATGTCAAGCACCTCGGTAAAGATATTATCAAGATGGCATTAGGAGAGGCAGATCCCTTTTAACCGCCATTGCATTTTAAATAAGCTTCACTGCTTCCCGTAAGGTAAAACCCTCATTTTCATCTCACCAACTCAGCACTGGGGGGAATAATTTCCCACAGTTCGCTTCCACCCCACCAGCGGGATCATGCCCGGGGCAGCACCAGTGGGGTGACCCAAGGCTTGTCCTCGTGGGCGTCTGGCTCTGGGCAATGCCACCGGCACTGCTGGCACAGCCGGGTGGGACCCTTGTGCCCAGCGATGCCGCGTCCCCCCTCCAGCCCGGAGAAGCGGGCTGACTTTGCGCTGGAGCAGATGATCCATCCTCATCATGCAGGAAAAATCATGGATCCTCGTTCCTTACAAATTAGCTGGTTTATGGCTTTTTTTTTTCTTGTCACTGTTTCTTTGTTGGGAAGCCAAAGAAGAAACTGCTCCACAGAACGGGGACCTCCATGGTGGGAGAAACCAGCTCAGCCTCAAGGGAAAAGTGGCTTAAACTGGGTTGCAACTGAGAAGACCAGACTAGGGATGGAAGCAACATCATCTCTGTCAAGATCCCACACAACAAGGACAGGACGCAGAGCCTTGGTCCCTCAAAGCTCCCCTGGATGGCCCTGGAAAATGGCTTCATCCAGCTGTGCCTCAGTTTACCTTGAGACTACTATGTCCTTACCCCGCTGGGAAGCCTGTGACTATGTAGGCTCAGAGCTGCAGTCTCAGATGCAGCCTAATTAATGAAATAATAATTCACTGCTAAGTAATTAATCACAGCCAATTTTCACGCCCTCTCTGTGTCCCTCCTTGGATTTATAGGGTCTAATTCTGTCCTTTGCAAGATGCCATTTAGGACAGTTAAAACTACAACCCACCATAGAGCAAATAAAATCCTTGGCCCAAACTTCCACCCAGCTCCAGCTCCAGCTTTGTCAGTGTTGTTTACCAGGGAGCTGATGTCCCAACACACCAGAACGCTTTTGCTCGCCCCGACCTTGTGGGGGTTCAGGCCTTTTGGCTCCCTGTCCTGGTCGAAAGCAGTGGGTGCCCAGCTGGGGCCATGCAAAGAGTAATTGGAGGCAGCATAGATCACACTAACGATGGCAAATCCAATTAGCCAAGGGTTAAGCACTCTGCTGATGAAAACCAGGGGTTGAAACTGCTGAGCCAGCGAAAGCTCTGCACCGATCAATGCCATGTAAATAATATTGCTTGTTCTTAGGAGCCTATTTCTTTCTGTTTCAACAGTGAAATACATTTTGCCTGGCAGGACCCTGCTGAGCAGATTAAATAAACATCGCCCTGATTTAGGTCTGGGAGGGGGGGTGTGTGTAGAGACGCTGCTTTTCCCGGCCCTCCCGCACACACAGTTAAACGAAATGAGGAATAATTGCCTCTCACATCGTGCTGGCGGCTGCTATTGAATGGTCCTGGGATTACTTAGTGAACAAGGAGGCTTCCCTGAGTTGTGTCTGCAGTGGAGGGGAAAAAAAAAGCCGTTTCTAGATCGGTGTAATTCACTCACCGGTTTATGGAGCTGAGTCCTCCGGGGAGCTCAAGGGAGGAGACACGAGCTGGGAGCCAGGGAGAAGCACCCCGCAAGGGCCGGATCCAGCTCACCTGCACTCATCATCACCCCTGCAAGGTCCATGAGTGGGTCTGAGTCCCACCATGGATTCTCTAGTGTCTACTAAAGGTTGTGCCTCTTCTCCATGTGGGTTGTGCCTCTTCTTCATGTGCCTACCCATTTTCCCCCCATATTGCTGATCCTAATTCCTCCTGGCTGCTCTGGGCACCGACCAGGAGGTTCAGAAACATCTAAAAGCAGAAGGCAGCTCCATGGGCAACCAGCACATTCCCCTAAACTACCTCTCCCTGCCCGAGATGCCTACAGGGATCTGCTGAACACTGCTGCTTCTCGGGATTGGGCTCAGTGAACGCTGCCAGATAAATAAGCAGGGGGGAAAAAACCCCAAAACAATAAAAAAACCCAAAATGCAAGTGCAGGCAGAGGTGATGGTGGGAGAGATGCCTGCCCCAGCCAGCTCCTGGTCCCAGCAGCTTGGAAAGTCCTTCTGCAGCGCGGGAAGGGCTCCTCGCCACTCCCCATCGATCGCTGGATGCTGTTCGCCTCGGTGACGTTCAAACCCCAAAGGGTGACTGCTTCCACACAGAGAGGGATGCACAAAACCGGTCTGGAGGTGCGAGGAGCCGAAAGCTGTCCAAGCAAATGCTCCCTGGAGGGGAGAAGGGACTGGGGCCATCGGGGACCACGGTGGTGTCACCCCGGGGGTCCCAGACTGAGCACAGGGGTTTGAGGCTGAGCCTGCCCTGGCCAAATCACCTGCTCCAGTGAGGCTTTTCATTAGTGCCCCCAGCTTGCTGGGTGATTTCAGCTTCACAGGACACGTCTTGTAGCGTTAGACAAATAGGTGGGACCTGCCGGTGGCAGAGATGCTGCTGGGGGCTGGGGGAAGCATCGCCTTGGCTGTTTCAGGAGCCACGGGCATGTTGCATCCCAGGAGTTTGCTCCGAGTCCCTCGGATTTGTCCCTGCTTCACCTGATCGCTCGTGGCTGAAACAAGACACTCCAGGAGAAAAAGGGCAGAAAAAACACATTTAAAAATAAAAATATTTCCTTTTGACATGTTTTCTTGGCTTGCAATAAGCTGCTTCGATCTTTTGATCTGAAGTTTCTTCCCCCCTGACACATCCTTAGATTGCATTTATTTTTTGCCTTTAAAAGCTGGAAATCAACCCAAGCCCTTTTGATTTTGACTGGAACAGAGCAGGAGCACAGATGATGTCTCTGAAAAGTGTTGTTTTTTTTTTCCTGAACTGCTCCAGAACTGGGAAGAAGAAAAACCCCAAATAAATCTGTTGTTGGCACAGCTGAGAAGAAGATATTGAGCGTGTGGAGGTCTCCGGGGGGGTTGGCCTTGGCTCAGCTCTACCAACAGCTAAAGATGCCAAAATGCCTCTGACAAAAGCTGGAGGGGAGCTCGGGGGGTGCAGGAGCATGGCCCTTGGCAGAGGGAGGATGGAGGAGCATCCCTGAAGCCAAAATGAGGTTCTCCAGCATGGAAATGATCCCATTTGGGGGAGATTTCAAGGATTCGATCTCTCATCCAGGCTCGGAGGGATGGAGAAGCAGCGGATACTGCAGCACGGGGAAATCCTCCTGCCCCGGCTCATCCAATGCTGACACTGCCGTTGAGTTGTCCCTCTTCCCCCCAGGAAAAAATGGACCTTTGGGGCTCTTTATAACTTGCAAGCTTATTTTTTGCTGAGATATTTCCTTTTGGTACTTTGCTGGGTTTTGGCTGGTCTCCAGCCCTCTCGGCTGGCCGGGATCGCGCGGGACACAGCGTGGGGTAACCACACAGACCGGGCAGCGTTCGCTTGGGTGAGTAGGAGTCCACATGAGAAGCATCGTAGGTCATCTCCGTTTCAGCTAGGCTAAGCAGAAGTTATGGGCTTGGAAAGCATTGGAAGTGTGGGAGAGACACGCCAGGGCTTTCCGGGAGCGGCAGCGACAGGTTCAGTGCCGTTTCACCAAGAAACATCATTTCTGGTCCCACCACAGCTGACGGCGTTGCCTTGGCTAGATGAGGGCTCTGCACACTGTAAATGCAGCCAGGGCACGAGCCTCCTGCACATTTTTGCCCCATACAGCAGCTCCCAAACCCTCTTGAAAGCAGTTGAATCGTTTCATCGGTGTGTTTTTAAAGCCATCTTTACTGTGGCTCTCAGGTAGCTGTTTTATAACCAGTTTATTTTCACTCTCTGCACTCAAAACGTCCGCACTATGTTTCAAATCATTGCAGTGCACACATTTGCCAGGTCCTCTCCCTATTACCTGATTTTGTATTTGGGCTTTGCATTGCGGGTTATGATCAGGAGAGAGCTCTCCATCCGTTAGCGGGGAAGCAAAGTCTCTCTGGGGCAGCTTCCCTGGGCTCTTATGGCTAATGGCTGTGGTTGAGAAGATACAGGAATCGTAAATCCTGCCCTCCTCAGGCTTTTGGGACTGGGGCATCTCTAACTCTGAAGACCTGAGCTCCCTTCTGGGGGTTTATGAAGTTAGTAGAAACCTATTGCTAAAAACTACAGCCCACAGTGCCGGGATGCTTTATCCTCTCCTCCACGGCCCTGCAAATTGCTATTTGCCTAATGCAGCCAGGGAACGTTTTGTTCCACAGCTCACTGATGCAGACATGGCAAATTTCCCCTGTAATCAGGTTGTGATTTCTTTTTCCTTTCCCTCCCCAAAAAACCTCAGTGTTTCAAAAAAAGGTGCTTTACCGAAGTGCGTGGTGGAAAACCCGGGAGGCAAAGGAGGCCAGGAGGGGAGGTGGCATCTTGGGCTGCAAACCTTCCTCCCTGCAGAGAGAGGAGAAACCTTTGAACCCCAGTTGAAGAAGAAATGAAACCGCTGGTGCATGGGGCCGTGCTACACTTTCCACAAGTGCCCATGTCCACGATTGTGGTCGTTGCCGATCAATGGTGGAAAACCCAACTCCTTCCCCCTTTCTGACCCTCAGGACCCACCTTGGGTCCCCCGTGTCCCACAGGCTCTGCAGATGCCTGCCCGTCCCTGGGTCCCAGCCCGAGCTCATGCTCTCTGCACCGGTAAATCTGGGTTAAATCCTAATAAAGGGAGCAAAGATCTTCTTCTCCCTCCTGGACCATAACACGCAAACCACCGCCCGAGCTCCACGGGGCTCAGAGATGTGTAAGGCAATGCAGGGTGGATCCAGGCTGGCTGCGGGGAGCTCCAGCCATTTTTCTTTCTTATTTTTCCTCTCCTTCCCCCTTTCCCCCCACTCCCAGCACCATGTGATCTGTAGCAAGATAACAGCTTCAATTGCTCCAAATTGCTTGTTGAGGACTCTGTGGTAAATCAATGATTTTAAATGGGATCACAGAATAGCAATCCCAAGAACAGCGGAATAAAAAAAAATAAATGGAGCCAGTCGGCAGCGAGGAGAGGTGAAGCGGCCGGGCTGATTGCATTTAGGCTCTGCTGCCGGTGATGGGCACTGGTGCCACCAGCATGGGATACAGGAGACAGGATCCGATCGACCCGCTTGGAAACTTGCCTGGGTAAAGTCAAGCGAGGGGCGAGCTTGCAAAGGTCCGAGTGAGCTCCCGTTGCTCCTTTGTCTTGGGTGTTGCAAGTAAAATTGGGATCAGCTCTTCAGCATCACGCCTGGGACAGGATCTGTGGCACTGGACTCCCAGACATGGCATGCAACTGTCCCTACACCAAGATCCTCAGCTTCCTTGCACAGGGCAGGGAAACTGAGGCAGGGGTGCGTAGTCCCCCTGGGCTCGGAGGCCACAAATTGGGCTAAAATCCCTGCACGTGTGCATGCAGGTCCCTGCGCATGGGCCGTGTCCCAGCATGTGTTTGCAGACAAGGTGTAGACAAGGCCAAGTTCTCACTGAAGCCATTACTCATCTGCTCCAAATTTAATTTCTGGGTGAAAATATCCCCAGTCCTCTCAGAACAAACAGCTTGTTGGTCGCTACCGAAGAACATGAGTTATCATGTCCTTAAATAGCCATTTTCTTGCTTTTAAGTGCTCAGGTTCTCGCAGTGGGGTAGTGAGAGCAGAAATGCTGTCACTTAGCAACCTCCCCAGTTTGGAGGATGCGAAGGGAGGTGGTGACGGGGGATTTTTGTCTTTCTTCTGCTGGAATTTCCAACTCACCTTGGTCCTGAAGTTTCTGGGTTCCTGTCTGCGAGGCGAGACAAAAATGAAGATGCAGGCAAACAAAAGCACCATTAGACATGTCAGTGGATGAATGAACGCTCTTCCCTCCAGGTTTTTCTCCCTCCCTTGATTAATGAATTTCATTTACTGCATTAACAACCAGCATGGTTGTTCTTCATCTGCATGGTCAAGGCAAGAAGCGGCCCTGCCCCAGCACAGGCCAAATAGACAGAGATGCAATGGATGGAGGGATGGACAGAAAGATGGACAGATGGGCATCCCTTGTGCTTTTCAGGGTTGGGATGAAAGGAGACCTAAAAAAATCACAACTTTTCTGTTGCTCTCCGTGGTCATTTCCTATCTCTGCCACCCAAATCTGGAGCATTTCAGTCCATACGAGGCTATTGTAAAATATCTGAAAGAAGAGAGCCGGGTGTGACAAGCCAAAACCCAAGAGCAGGCTCTGGAGAAGGTCGTGGGTAAATTAACTTCAATTAGCTGTAGGGTGGGATAAAAAGTAGGTTATAAAAAGCATTTAGCGAGTCAGAGAGTCTTGCATGGGCAGGGGGTGACTTTGCGACAGGTTTCACCCAAGGAGAGAGAAGCCGGATGGAGTTCAAGACCCTCAGCTTTGGATTGAGCTGTTTCATGGGGTTCATGGGCTTCAGGTTGTCCTGGTTTCAGCTGGGATAGGGTTAAATTTCTTCCTAGTGCTGTGTTTTGGATTTAGTATGAGAAGAATGTTGATAACACACTGATGTTTTCAGTTGTTGCTAAGTACCCTCCTAGTCCAAGGACAGCTCCATGCCTGCTGCCTGAGCTTGGTACGCAAGATGGGAGGGAACATATTGAGGACAGCCAGTCCGGCTGGCCAATGGGGTATTCCATACCATGTGATGTCATGCTCAGGATAGGAACGGTAGGCGTGATCCAGGAAGTAGCGAGTGCTACTTGGTTATCGGTCAGCGCGGGTGGTGAGCAATTGCATTGTGCATCACTCATTTTGTATATTCTAGCATTATTTATTATTATTTTCTCTTTTCTGTTCTATTAAACTGTCCTTATCTCAACCCACGAGGGTTTCTCTCTCTTACCCTTCCCATTCTCTCCCTGTCCCACTGTGGGGGCGGGGGGAGTGAGTGAGTATTTGGCTGCCTGCCGGGTTAAACCACGACAAGGTGAAAAGCAAGTGGGGATGAACGTCCCCAGGAGCCAAGGCTGAGGCTGTCATTGCAGCCCCCGGGGGGGACACTGGCTCTGCTACATCCCTCCTGCCCGAGCAGCCCCAGACAACACTACAACGCTGCCCTCCGAGACGGGACACTGCTGGGGTTATCAGCCCGAGTAGCCCAGGAGCGCATGAGAAGGGATGGAGGAGAGGGATGATGACGCTTCTGCCGGGGGGTGCCCAGAGCAGGGACAGCGGGGATCCCCCCGTGCATGAACCGCACTTAGGGAGAAGCAGCAGGTAAGCCGAAACGGTGCAGAAACCACCTCGTTTGCAGGGTGCAGGATGAACAGGGAGAGCTGAGGCCAGTGATGCTCATGGCAAGGGGTCCCATCCTTTCTCCCCTCCCCACTCTGGTCCCCTTGGGTTTCTGGCTGCCGTGTGGGTCCCACTCCGATACACCCCAGTGGGAGATGGCTCAGCCCCGCTCTAAACGAGGTGTCTGAAACAGCCCCCACTCTGCTTTAATAGACCACTTCTTATATACAGCGAGCGAAATGCCACCGCCCTTGGACATACAGCTGGAACAGGCACCACCGCAGAGCACCATCGGTGTCTATTATGCGACTGCTAAAGAACATTCCCAATAATTAATTATTGGTTATTTTGGAGGCAAGAACTTGCCCATTACACACCATGTGCAATTAGCTGTATTTAAAAAGCTCTGGATTCAGCAAACTTGGCCCAGCCCGACGAGCAGTTAAGCGCATGCTTAACTTTAAGCAGGTCTTTTTGTCTCACTGACTCCAGATTAAGGATACGCCTAACTCTGTTGCTTATTCTGCACTTGATTTATTGACCGATTTATTTAAAAACATAACATAGCACTGCTGACAGTTCAAGCTTCAGAGACCTGTCCAAGAATAATTTTTATGAACAGAGACAGAGGCAAAATCTAACTCAGTTATAAACTGACGTTAGAAAGCCGTCAGCTCTGCCGTTTTCATGGGGCGGCAGCGTGTGGAGAGCTCAGCGTGGGCACGCGTGTGCCTCCTCATGAGCATCACAACCCAGGTTGCAGTTTTGCTCAGCTCCAGGGTGGTTTTCCCCCTCGGGAACCTGATGCTGGACCTTAAAGAGGGGACTGGAAGGACAGAAGGGGTAGCAGAGATCAGAGAGCATCCTTGCGAGGTGCTGCACCCACAGCAAATTCAATTCCCACCCCAAAGGAAGATCTGGGATGGCAAGATTTAAGGACCAGCAAATGCCACAGTTCCTGCCAAGGCTGGTGGTTTTGCTGGTGTTGAAACGGGTTCCTTGACCGTGACAGTGAGCAGGATGGGTCCCACCATGGGTTCCTCCGAATCACGAAGGGAAAAGCCCCGTCTGCCAATCCTCGAGCTGCTGCCCATGGTGGGGACAAACTGAGCAAAGTCTTTTCTCACTTTGCTGCTCTCCCTGTCTGTAAATACTTCGAGATAGCAGCCGTAAAAGTACCTTAGAGAAAAGGCAGCAGTAAAATTACATCAAGCCTAGGGGCTTAAACTGATTGAAGGATACATTTTCCAAGCTGATACAGCTAAAGCAGCAGCAGAGCACTCGTGCGCCGAGCAGCCGCTGGAGTTGTTTGATCATTTTTTGCCCTTCTAACTGGCCAGACAGCTGGAAAAAAGCCCCACAAATATTTTAGGAACATTTTCAGGAGGAGAAGTGCAGCAATGGGGGAATATGTTAGTCAGAAGCAAAAGTCTCTGAGATTTTCCATGCAAACAACCATTTCTTGGAAAATAATAGGGATAGCGTTCATCTTGGTGCGATGCTGGGACCTGTGCTGTTTTTCTGGCCCGTTCAGGGGCTTCTGCATCAGGTTGTGAAAGGTGATGGTGGTCCTGGAGCTGCTGCTGTTGGGACAGAAAGGGAGAGGGAGACAGCGGCTGTCCCAGCAAGGGCACGGCTCGAATATACTGTTACCTTTTAAAAAACCAGAGACTTCTGCACATCTCCTCCCATTAATTTCCAGCCTCCCTGCGTCCTCTCTGCCCCTTCCCAGGGACCAGCCTGACCTGGGGCAGGCAGGGGCTCAGCCCCGCGGGACCTCGATTCGACAGCCGAGATGAGATCGGGTATATTTGCTCTAACCCGCCCTGGCACCTCTAATTATGATTAATGGTTGTGATGGTTATCTGGTTGACTTTTACTCCGCACCCCGGCCAGCGCTGGGGGCACGGATCCTGACCTGCCCCAGCGCGTGGGGGCCGGTGCTGACACCACGAATCAATCACGGCGGCTGCGGCTATTGCTATTGCTGGGAGCAGGAAAGAGAGAGCGCGGGGAGGGGAGGGAGGGCTGGCTTTGCTCTGCAGTGGGAATTTCCCCAGGGGACAGCAGTAAATGTGCCAAAAAGATCCTTAAGCCTCTTCAGTTACCCCCCTTGCACCTTCTCTGCGCTTGCTGAGGGCAAGAGGGAAGAGACAGGGCAGGGTGGCTTTTGATCCCAAACCTAAAGGCAAAAACCTTGAGTGATTTGTGTTGCAAAGCCTCCAGACCTTCTCACTCCTCCCCCGGCCACAGAAATCTGGCTGTCAAAGGGATTAAACATCCACTTTCCCCCTGCGAGAGATGGCAGGCGGGGGGGAGCAGGACGCAGCCGCGCATCCCACCTTCGATGGACTCGCACGCTGAACCCCTTCCCCAGGGCAGAGCCTGCCACGACCCGACCCCCTCCAGGGACCCTCCATCTCCCTGGGCCTTCACAGGGACAGAGCGAGAGGGTGTTTGAGCTGCTTTGTGCCCCGCTCTGGGGTAAAAGCCACCCGAGTGCCTGTCCCATCCCATCCCGTCCTGTCCCCAGCTCACCCCATCACTCCTGCTGGCACAAGGGAGGGGACGGCAAGGAGACGGCAAGGGCAAAGTGCAAAATTAGCTCTTTTGGCAGCAAGGGGTGATTTTGAACAGCATTAGCCGGTCTCTACTTATGGCATGGTGTCACCTTCCAGCCAGAAGGAAGCGGCCGGGGAAGGGGAGCCTGGACCTGGCACCAGGGCGGGATAATGCCATGACCTGCTCACTCTGGGGAGACAAGGCGAAGCAGCCCCAGGGAGATCTGGTGGGGTCAACCAGATGCACGACACCGCTGGCCTCACCAAATTCAGCTCGGCAAACATGAACTATGAATCGGCTGGCTGCAGCTGAGAGTGGGCTTGGTGCTAGCAAGATGCTACGGTGGTACCCAGAAGGGCTCTAATGACCTGGGAGGAAAATGAAGGCAGGAGTCCTGATCGCAGCTCAACGCTCTCCAGCGCTGCAGCTCGTTTCTGAAATAATTCCTGGCTTCCTAACGAAGTACAAGGTTATGCTGGACTTTAACAAACACCACAGACATGGCAATATGCTAATAAATGCTGATTTAAATTTGATGGAAGCCAGGAAGAATTATCCCAGAATGTATTAATTAGTGTGATTATGAAGTGTTTGAAAAACGAAAATGCAAAGCAGAGGCTATAAGGAGGAAAGGTACTTAGGGAGGGAGAGCCTTTGAAGCTCTTCCTGGGGAGATGTGCCTGGATTCCCGCACCGAGGCCGGTCTTCACCCCGCGACTCGCTGCGGCACCTTCCCCACGACCACCCTGAGCCGAAGCCCCGGCCGCACTCCCGACCCCCAGCACAAAGCCCCGAGCAACCCGCGGCCCCGCGCTCCATTTGTCAAGGTGCGATGGGGTTGCGGGAGTGGGAATTACCGGCCCAGCTCTTCTCCCTGAGCGATTCGGCACTGCAAAACTCTGCTTTGCTGAAACCCACCGGCAGCTCTTGAAATCACTTACTTCCCTGCCCAAATGCCTCCTCCAGGGAGCACGGAGCAGCGTGCCGGGGTCGGCTGCCGGCGGGGCAGGCACGTGTTTCCCCTGAAGGGGAATAGGTTTTCAAAGTGAATCTTAAATCAGCAATCTGACGGGCAGTCCTGGCTGATTTCCTTCTTGCTCTCTTTTTGTTATTGATGTTATCTTACCCCCAATATTCCTAGCTGCCATTTCCTCCACCACCCTCTCCCCCCTGCAATTCCCCAAATCCCACAATGTGCATCAAACTCGTTCTTCAACCACCAAACCGGTGCTTCTTCTCTGCTGCAGAAACCTTCCCAGCGCCTTCCCAGGAGGACAGCAGCTCACGGAGGAGAAGGGCAAGATGCGGCTCTGCCATCAAGACCATGAGCATCACCCTGGGATGGAGCAAACCTGGGCCCCCCTCTGGGCACAGCACCAGCACCAAGTGCTGGGATCAGGTACGATACCCCAGACTGCTTTAAACAAACATCTCTGAGCTCCTTTGATGCAATTCTGAGCAAGGAAACAATGCTCAGCAGTGCTCACATGCCCAGTAAGGGCTCTCTTGCCCTTTGCTGAAAGTTAAGTGACCATCCCAAAGCAGATCTCACTCTTTTTTCTGTCTTTCAGCAGAATGATAACCACGTTGGTGCCATTTCCTACTACAAAACACTGCAGGACAGCAACAATCCCAGGGTCAGGATGAGATCCCACCTCTGCTCACTGTCAGTCTGTGCCCTGTTCATGAGCCCCGTTGCCAGTGAGAGCGGCTGGATGGACAGAGGGATGGACGTTTGTCTGGAGGAGGCCAGGAAGGGTATCTGGGGATGGGTGCTTTTCTGGGGGTGGGCAGCTAGCCACACAGCCCAACTCGAAAGGTTTCCCTCTCCCGTGATGGCAGAGATTTCTCCACTCCTACCTTTCATCATCAAAGCAGACATGTGCTCTGCAGCATCTCCCAGCTGACAGCCCTCCCGTGCAGCAGCCCCAGCAGGCACGTAGCCGAGACGGGGACAGGATTTCCCTGAGCTGCTTTCAGCTTCTCTTTGATGCACTTTTGCATATCTGCATGCATGTATCGATTGCAGCAACCCCACTTAGCTGTGGCCCCAGAGCTTCTCGCTGGAGCATCGGCGCCGTGGTCCTCCCAGTCTCCCCATCAAAGTCCAGGACTGAACCTCAGCTGAGAACATAAAGAGCCTCCCAAGTCCGGCTGCCCTGTTTGCAGTGATAAACGCTCAGCCGTAGCCCGAGCTGTCATAGATCCAGACTAAAATGTGGGGAAAAAGACCCCAAAGCCACTTCCCTTGCTCTGTCAGAAGGCAGGAGTTTAGCTAACGGGCTATCGACACCGAGCAGCAGTTTGTCCTCCCACATCTGCCCCTGCTCTTCAGCAGAGCTGAAGGGGGGTCGTGCCAGGAGGGCTCACACCCATTCCCGGCAGGAGCAAGAAGTGCTGGCAAAACTCTCCGCATTTCTTCTAGGGAGCAAGTTCAGCACTGGGGAGAAGGGCTGGAAGGGACAAACACCCGGGGACAACCCCCACCCCCAGCTGGGCTCACCGTGGGTGATGCTACCTGGGCACGATGCTGGTTTGCACCAGTCGGGTGGGCTGGGGATGCCGGCAGCAGCGAGCTGGCTGGCTCCAGTGGGAGAAGCGACCAGGTCTGGAATTTTTTTCCAAAAGCCTCAGGCTTTTAGGCATTCAGATTTATAGACATTTGCTTAATGCAGAGGCGTTGGAAGTTGAAATTCATGGCTGGATAAATGGCCCTATAGGAGGGGGCAGATGGGTGGGGTTTTCTGCTTGGGAATCTCTACCTACCTTCTTGCATCTGGCTTTTAAGAGCCCAGTTACCCAGATTTTCAGCTTCAGGAAGTTCAGAAACACCCACCCGTCCAAGCTGGCATCCTTCGTGTCAGAGCTGCCCCAGCCCCGGGCATCGCCTTCCTGTCCTTTTCCTCCAAAAGGATTTAAAGACAAAATAAAATGGTCCCAACTACCACCTTTGTGGGAAAAAGAGAATCCAGGTTAAAAATATCCTACTGAAAGGAGAAAAAACCCCCTATCAATAAGAAAAAACAAGCCGAAGCAAACTGAACCCATCTACAAACCTTCAAGTCTCCAATCCCATCTTCAAAGCCGAAGGCATCAAGGGCGCCTTTCCACTCTCCCCAGTAAATCCTTACACTTTGTGTCTTTCCTGTGAAGTTCTCTGTGTGTAATTCACACTTATTCCCCCACCACCCTGGGTTTGGGGGTTTTTTTCCGCATTTTCAGGCCATGCCTACAAAGGCAGAGCTTCCATCGCCAGCCAGCACAAGGCATCACCAGCTCACGCATGCGGCGAAAACCCAACTTGGGGAGCTTTGGTGGCCAGTGCAGCCCCTCATCCGTCCCGAAGCTGTGACCACCCTCCTCTCAGTGGGCGATGGAGCTGTGGGGCCAATGCGGGGGCCGAGTTCACCAGGGCATCGGTATGAGCCAAGATCTCAAATAGTTTTCCAAGACTAAAGCGACCACAAAGCCCCAGGTCTGGGTGTCGCTGGTATTGGTTTCAGCACTGGTGTCCTGCCTGGGTTTGGACAAGACAAGGTGATGAATCCTCAGGTCTCCGCTGGCTAGGGAAGGCGTTTGCATTAAAAAAAAAGTAATTCTTGCTCTTTGAATATCAAACAGAGAAACACACCTTCCTCAAAGCCCAGAGCCACCGGCTGCCCCAGGGTCCCACCTGCCACAGCGGGAGGGCACCCAGGGGTGGCCACACACCCCGTCTCGCCCTGCTTCGCCCAAGTTGCATCCCGGAGAAGTTCAAAAAGAAACAGGCAAAATCTCCCCGGCACCAGCCGGTCCAGAAGGGAAGATTTTGATTCAAAGTGATGGCTCCTTTGGAAATTTCTTCCTGCTGAAGGAGAAGCACGAACAAAAACCCTTTTCTTTGGGAAAAAAACAGGGAAATCAAGCTCAGATCAGAAGGGGAAGCCGTAATGGGAGCAGACACGCTCCGCGCCATGGCTGAACTGATGGCCGACAAATCATTTCAGGTCAGTGCAGAACAACACAGGCTCTTCTCAGAGCCAGAGAGGCCGTGGCGGAAAAGCACCGCATCAATTAATTTGGGTGTGTTTAATTAGGGCAGCCCACCTGGGCTGCAAAGCTGGGCTCAGCTCACTGCGGGGCTGAGCCCGGGGCCAGGGCCGTGCCGGCCGCCTGCCCCGGGGTGTGAATCCAGCCCTGCCCGCACGCGCTGGCAGCGAGGTTGGGGCACGCCGTGCCCTTGGCTGCTGCTGCTTTGGGGTTGATGGGGTGGAGAAATGAGCCAGGTCACCCCACCTGCTCAGCTCGGGTGGTTTTGGAGCTGGAGGAGAGCCCAGACAGAGAGCGAGGGGTTGCCTTTATCCTCCAGAGCAGCAGCGACAGCTACGCTCACATTTGGGCAGGGACGGACGGACACGTCCTCCCCCCGGCCAGCACCTGCGGGGCTGCTGGGGCAGGAAAAGACTTCGTAATAGTAGGGTGTCTCTGCAAAAAGGACTCAATGCAGGGCAGGGTGTGAGATGGCTGTGGCATCCCACAGGACGTGAGTGTCCGCCCTGGAGACTCCCTGTCCAGGTGTGTGCAGAGGAGGGTGATGAAGGGATGAAGCAACCCGGGACCCTCAAGCCCTCACTGCGTCCTGTTGCTGGGCTCCGGGCATCTCAGGGCAGTTCAGCCCTGGATGAAGGTGCAACGGGTGGTGCTAGGAGAGCAAAAAAAGAGAGGGAGTTGGCTGGTGGAGATGTTGGGGCAATGGTCGAGCTTTGGGGGTCCCATCGCCTCTTCACAGCCAAGCACGGTAATTCTGGGTTTGGCAAGCAGAAAGCTTTTCCCCTTCTAAAGCAAACCTGGTGTAACACCATCCCCGTGCCGGGAGGCTGAGCATGCACGGGTAGAGCCTGCAGTGGGATTAAGGAGAAATCCCACCAAGGCGCAGGGGCTGAGCCCCGCAGCGCTAGCAGGGGGCTGGGGTCCAGCGCTCCCAGCCGCACCCGACTCCCATCCCGGTGGGCGATTCCCTTAACTCAGCTAAAAGCCGCTGCAGAGCACTTACGGGGAGCAGGAAAAGGGGCCGAGAAGGTCCGCGGTGTCCGTCCCAGGCGAGGCGGGGGTGGCTGGTGGACCCACACCGGGTGGATGCTCAGGTTCACACGCGGCCGAGCAGAGGAGAGAGCTGCACCCGGAGGCAGAGAACTCGGTAATCTATCAGGCATCCCAGCGCAGGCTCTGCAGCAAGACTTTAATAGACTTATCTTTACCACAAGAATGTATTTTATTTTTCCAGTGCACATTCATTATTCACACACTTATTTCCCCATGGATTATGTATGCTGCCTGAGCTCTGTTCTCCTGCCTTATTTTCACGATGTCGGCTCTGGTACCTACTTATTTTTACAGCATTGTCACTTGCAAACGGGTTTCTATTTAGTCGCCAAAACTAATAATACGGCTCAGTGGAGATGTCACAGGTAGGATGCTCATTGCCTTCCAAAGTCCCTCGTCTGAATAAGACCAGCAGTTGGCACCGAAGCATCCTGCGTGCAACAAGTTTGGGGGGCTCTCAGACCACCCCCTGCACAGATCCTCCACCACAGTGGGTGAATCTTGTGTTTGCAGCATCCAAAGCCCTGAGATGGAGTTTGCTGGAGAAAAAGCGAGGGATACACCATGCCTCAATCCTGCTGCTTCATCCCAGGCTTAAAAGGGACTTTAAAAGGCTCCCAAAACTCACCTCCCAGTCAATCGCTAGACTGGAGCTTCCCAATGCCACATGGGACAGCAAACCCCTTTGGCTTGTGCTGGGCTACACAGTTCCATGAATATTTTTGAATCTCTCAGACCTGGGATGACCCACAATACAAGGGAAAAAAGTATGAAGTAGCTGCTCATGAAGCAGGGACATCTGTGGAGGGGGTGAGCGTTGGCGTAGTGGGATGAGCAACATCTGCTGGGAGGCACTGAGCTCAGTCTGCAAGGCTTCTGCACAGAGCAGCTGGAAGAACTGCACCTTGGAAGCCCAATTCCCAGCATTTCTGGATTTCCAACCTCTTGGCACGTTAAAGTGAAGTGGTCCCTTACCATGGGTGTATGGTAAGGCCAACGCTCACCCACAGTTACCGAGGGCACACGGGCACATCCAAATAATCACGCGCACAAAGCCTTCCCCCACGTACAGCCACACACACTGCGATATCAAACCACCTGATGATTTATTTTTGAGCTGGTTCTGGTGTTTTGTGGAGAATGATGATTTAATTTCATTGCTTTCCTTCCCCAGGAGAGGGAGGTTACTTTACACCAGAGGAAGCAAGGGCTCGTCTTTACCTGCTTACATGCTTTTCCATGTCAGGGGGAAGCAGCACAAACAACTTCTGCAAGCTGTGAAGCGCTCCGAAAGGAAGAGATACTTCTGTTTTTTCCCCTGAAATGACTTTTAAGGTTTAGATTAGCCGCACACTGGGTTCGGGGCTGCATCTTCAGGTAGTGGAGAAAAGCTCAGCACCTTCATCTGAACCGTCTCCCTTCTTCATTTGCCCAACTTCAGCCTTGCAACCTAGACAGCGAGGAAGGGCTGAGAAAAGCGAAGCCTCCAAGAGCTGAGCTAGTTTTCCTTGCAGTTGCTTTGGCAGTCCCTCCTCAGGGGCCCAGCAGCCTGTACGAGGTGTCCTCCCGGACAGGTAAGCACACATCGGTCCTCATCCTTCGCCTTCCCATCGGGTGCCCGGTATCCTGCAGGATGCTCCAGCAGATGCTCTCGTCCCCAGGCACAGCCTGACCAAAGTCGTGTTGGCTCAGCTGCCCCCGGGGTCCTGCCCTGCCTCCCTGCACCCAACGCCCAGCCCTCATCCACCACCGGATCCCTGTTTTCTCTTCAAGCCTTTATAATATAACTCCTGAGCCACGCTTTGCCCTGAGCCTGGATGCTCCCCACCCAGGACGGGTCCCTGTCCCCGCGCTGCTCCCCCCAGCACAGCCCTGGTTTTGCTGCAAGAAGTTCTTCTCACCAGTAATTCCTCTCCCCCACCTTTAGCCAGTACATTATTCTGCCCACGTCCCTGCGCTCGCTGCTTGCCTTCAATGAGAGTCATAAATAAGGCATAAGGCACACTAAAAAGGGAGAGAAAACATTTAATCTTTTATTCTAGTTTGTTGCAGAGTCAAGATGGATCTGGCTGCTCAGGATCCCTCCTCCGGCCCCAGCCGGCTGCTCCTGCCCTCCCCAGCACTCGCTTATGGAGACAGGAGGGTGACAGAGGATGGACACTGTTCCCCTGGGCTTAACCTTATAAAGCAATTTTTCTTCTGTTTTTTCTGCAGATGGCAAGCGCCAAACTGCACATGAGTGGGAACATCGGTGCATCCCAGGGAAGGGATGGAGATGCCCCATTAACCAGTTTGTGAGCCCTCAGGATAGAGGTGCTCCTGGTCGCTGAAAGCACCGAGCTCTGCACCCCACAGAGGTTATTGGCGGGGGGGTGGGGAGGGGAAGAAGAAATTATCCTACAGCTAAACCCATTTAATGCCCTGGTGTGAAATCCTGAGGCAGAGGGCATCTCCCACCGCAATGCTCACCAGGTACTTCCAGCTCAGCGAAAAATTTAGGGCTGGGTTTGGTCAGGAGCTTTTCCTTTGACTCAAGGACAGGTCATTCATCATGGGCTTCTGCTGGGAGGGGTTTTCGGCAGCGCTCTGAGACCACGGGTGAACTTCCCCGGAGGGAGCCGTCCCTGGATGCTGCTGCCTGCCAAGAGGTACCGCGGTGGCTGCGTCGCTGCCGTCCCTCAGCGATGCCAGGATGAATGTGCTGAGCTCCAGAGAAACAACAACCAAAAAAAAAGGTATTTTGGTTTCAGTAAGCCTGATTTCTTGAGGAAAAGAGGTTTATACAATTGCACTCCCTGTGCCCGAGACAGCCGGCATGTCTTCCCTCTTCATTTTATACCTTACAAGGCAATTTGAACCAAATTATAGGAATCTGAAGAGAATTATGTTCCAACAGGCTTGGTGAGGATCCACAGCCTGGCAGAGAAGTAAAAGACATAATTAATGGCCCTGCTGAGGAAAAGGCTGCATTGTGAGTGTTTTCCTTACTAGACATCAGAGAATCTGCAGGCCATTAAGCGCAGTCCCCAGGGGGAAAGCCCTGCTCAGCGTTTGCATTAGCCAGTGGAGAAGCCACCAGTAAGGAAGCTCCAGCTGGCAGCGGGTACTCTGGGGTCTGCTGGGGCGAGTCTGGCAGAGGAAGCTTTCCCCCTGTTTGGGACATCATGCCGCTGCCCTCCTGTGTGGATTCTCTGGCATCTACTACATGGTTGTGCCACTTGGCAGCCTTCTCACCCACCCGGTCACCTCCTGGCCAGGCTCATGGCCATGGCACCAGGAGGAGGAAGGAGCTTCAGCCAGATGCAAGGAGCCCATGGGCTTGCATGGTCCTCACCGGCTGGATCCTTCACCCTCCACCAAGGCACCACAGTACACACTGCCCGACATTTTCCCAGCACAGAGACCGTCTACACGTGCTTGGAGGACCGACGTGCTTGTCCTGCCATTTCCACTTAGCTCTGCGCAGAGATGTGCTGCACATCTTTAATCTTAAAATATCACTTGTTACACCTGGAATCCAGCTGAATGTTACTATTGCAGCCGAGGACTTTGCTTAAACCTCAGGATGGAAGCACCAGTTTGAATCCTCAGGAGGTTTAATAAAGGCTTGCTTCAAACCTAAACTTTCATCTTCCTGACCTTTTTTTTCCCCCTTATAAAAAAAATTGTCTTAAACAGCAAATGCAAAAGCTCCTGTTTCTGTTAAGTTTACAGCAAAGCAGGTCCCCCACAAACCACCAATCCAGGGCTCAGCTGGATCAGGGTGGGATTCAGCATCATCTCCCAGAGGGATTTTTTTTTTTGGCTTTCTATATCCTTACAACCTAAAGCAGGCTGCCCCAGGGCGCAGCGGGGCTGGTGAGGCATTAAAAAGCATTTTAAAAAATGGTAAGAAATTGTCCTATCTGCTACCTGCCTCCTGCAACCTCACCTGCATCAGCTGGAGGGAAAGAAGTTCCCTTTCCCTTCAGGCCCCTTATTTCAATATTTGGAAACAAAACTGTTTTGCAGTAATGTATTTTGTCTCCTTTCCATTTCCTTCCCTCTGATATGAAATAATTTACCCAGGCTGACGGCGGTCCCCAGGCAGCTCCAAAGGCTCCGTTTTGGGGCCAAATTCCCCCTTTATTTGGGTAAAGGACTGGGAAGCCATTGAGATTTTCCTCCAACAACTGGTTTCTTTGGGAAACACCAGAGAAGGGCTGAAGCTGTGAGTGAACAGTGGATATATGTGACAATTTTTAGCTAAAAAAGGCTGGAAAAGTAAAAAAAACCCAAACCTTGCTTTGTATAACTACTGGAATGCCAACCACCCCCCTGCACATCGCTGTGGGTGGATGAAACCCAGCGCTTCCCCTTCTTCCATAAACTCAGCGAACCCCCAAACTCAAGAGGTTTGCAAGGAAAAGGAAACAAAATAAATAAACCCAAGTCCCAGCACTGGGAGAGAGGCAGAGCCTGTGGAGGCTGAGCCGGCAGAGAAATGGCTGGGAATAAAATAATAAAATAAAGGCAGAAAGAGTCAATGTAAGAGGAATTATTTAAGAGGCAGAAAAAAGCTGTTTAAAAAAAAGGGGGAAAAAAATCGACCGTCTTGTGGGGGGGGAATAAAAATGTTCATGTGAAAGTAGGCCATTTGCTAAACAATAAAAGGGATGAAGCAGATGATGACTCTAAAATGGCTGAGATGCTGAACTGCTTTTAAAAATCTGCCTTTATCAAGAGAAATGTGGAAGAGTGGTTTGGACAATTAGGAAGTAACAAAGGCCTCATAAAAATAGCTCCGGAGGGAACAGAAACACTCGGGAAACAGGAGCGTGGCAGAAGCATCGTGGCAGAGCACGTTAAGTGATCAGCTGATGGAGGGGCTGACCCTGCGCTGGGGACCGAGCAGGATGGATGGGGACCAGGGTATGGGGCCACATCCTGCCCCCTCCTGGCACAGCACCAGGAGCTCCTAAATCTGCCAGCAGCACGGACTCAGGGCTTTGGGAAGCATGGAAGAGATGTGAAACGAGAGAGACTAACGAAAATCCCATCAGATAAATTGGAGCGTTGCCTCTTCTTCGCCTTTTAATAGCGGAGCCAAATTAAAGACAGCAAAGCAAATTCTCTCTGGATATCAGGATGCGATATCACTTCCCGGGGGGTGAAATAGAGGAATGATGGAATTAAATTAAGAAAGAGGAAGTTAAAATTGAATATCTGAAAGGAAACATTGCTCAGAGTAATTCTTTGCTCAGCTGGGGATTGGCATCCTGGAGGGTGATTGCAGATAAAGTCCGATAGCACCTGGATCTCTTGGCATCCAGAAAGCATTTCAGTCTCAGTTGTGGGGGCTGCTCTAAGAGCAGAACCAGGGGCCACATGCTGCCCAAGGGGGGCTCGGAGCCCACCGTGCCACAGGGAAGGGCCCCGGGGATGGGGGAGAACAGGCAGGAGAGAAAAAAAAAAAGAAAAAAAAAAGGAACAAAATCCCCAGGCAGGGTGGATTTTCCTGATGGTTTTTCTCTGCGTTACGGCCACCTGGACCCTCTCTTTTCAGTGTGGGAAGCAACAGGGAGCAGGAGATGATGCACAGTGCATCTGCCTGCTGCCTCAGTGTCCCCCGGGAGTGACACAGAGGAGGGGCCATCCCCTTTCCTACCCCTCTTTGGTATTGTTCCGTACGGGATCAGCCCAAAATCCAGCCTTTTCCCAAACCCGGCCTCTGACCATGCTCAGCCATGAGGAGGGTAAATGCAGCCTGAGAGCATTGTGCTGCTCCCCAGCTCCTCTCCCCGCTGCCCAGGACGGTATCTCAGGGACCAGGACGGGGGATGTCCCAGCTGCCCGGGGCAAACAGCCTCCCGTGGGCAGCTCCAGGCTGGAAAGCAGGATGGTTCCTGTGCCACGGCCAGGAGAGAGGAGGCGGTGGGTGGGAAAAGAGGAGTATTTCTCTGCCAGACCCAGAACAGCCTGGGGCAGGTGTAAGTCCGGCCATTCCCAGGGGTGACTTCCCCAGCTGTGTCTCAGCCAGGCTCTGCTCATGTCTGCTAGCCTCCTCCTCCTCCTCCTCTGGCCAGCCTCCCCACACCTCCCACAGGGAGCAAACAGCATGTCCCAAACCCCACTGCTGGAAACCCCTGTTACAGAGCAGGGAAGCACCTGGCAGCCTCTTTGCTCAGGGAGAAAGCAACCAACGAGGGGAGAAAAACAAAAAAAAAAAGCATGGAAAAAGCTCAAAAAAAGGCCATTTGGGATGCTAGCATCCCCAAGTTTTCAGAAATATTTTTAGCATCAAGTTTTGAGCTAAAGGAAACAGCTGTACAAACCCTGGGAGCAGGAGAGACAGGAGGTGGGAGCCAACACCCTCATATTTTCATTGCGCTTTTCCTTAAACCACCCTGAGTCATCCAACTGGCAACCCCCCCTCATCTGAAATGAGAGTAAAGCACCACCAGCATCCCCCAAAAAAGCCTGTCCCCTTCACAGCGCCAGAAGGCTGACAAAAATAGCTCTCCATCGCTGCAGTACCAAACATACTCACCACCACCCAGGAGCCCAAACCCCTCTAAGGGCCCAGGGACCCCTTTTATAGAGAGCTCCCAGCCAGTCCAGGAGCACCTGATCCTGCCCCAGCCCATCACCTGGGAGGCTGCAGGTGAGGCTCAGCCCAGCCTTGCAATTAAAGGACCAGTTTTCCTGGTGAATGCAGTGATTTGAACAACCAACTTTGTTTTTGCCTTTAAATGATGGCATGTCCTGGCTTTGCACTGGGCTTGGGGAGAAGAGAAACCCTCCTTGGTTTTGGGAAAAGGAAGCCCTGACAGTCTCTGGCTTCAGCCTCTGATCTCCTCCCGAAGGAGCAGGGACAAGCAGTGACAGCGGGAAAATAAATCAGGAGAAGGGTTTCTGAAGGGTTTTCTGAGCAATGAAGATGAGACAGAAATATCCCCGATTCCAGAGCATCTGCTCCAGTTACCACCCACCCGCTCAGCCCCAGCCGGGGCCCAAAAAGCTGGAGGAGATCACTTGGGATCTTTAATAAACCTTGTGATGACCCAGCCTGGGTTTTAGGGCAAAGAAAAGAGAAAAAGGCTCCCAAGCGCACCCTGAGTGCTTCACCCACCCTCTCCCGCTGCGGTGGGCTCGCTCCCTTGCCCTGGGCTCCTGCAAGACACGGCTCCGAGCCTGGGGCACCCAATTTCTGCTAGTCCCGTTCCAAGGTGAGAAAAGCAAAGATACTCCCCAGGGATGTGCCTGGGAGAGAAGCAGAGGAGGACTCTGATTTCAGCCACGGGAGCCCAGGGTCAGCCCTCCCCAGCTGAACTGGTCCCCAACTCTCCAGCTGAGGTCCCAGGCTGCTGGCAGTCAGGGCAGGTCTTCTGCTATTGCTCCAGCCAGAAAGTCCAGCAGGGAGGTGAGCTGAGGCTCATTCCTGCGATGAGCTATGAGGTAGGTGGAGGTTTTGGCCAGAAAACTGTTGATCTCTCACCAGATCTGCCTCCCAGGCATTCCGTGATCTGTACAGAGGAAGAGATCACCTCTGCATCACATCAGGATACAGAATTAGGACCATGAGAAGATACGTGTGGTGACCCAGCAAAGATAGCCTGGGTTGTATCAGCTCTAGTAATGCAAAAACTTTGAGGGGAAAATTTTCTGGTGTCTGGGAAGGTTGGGTACTGAGCTCACGTTAGCTCTGGCACGGAGCTGTGAGTCCATCAGTTGTCTGAACTGGGTCCATCAGAGCTACAAACTCGATGCAAAGAGAAAAAGAAGGCCACCACATCTCCCAGACAACTGCTGGGTGACTGTTCCCATTACACTTTGTTCCCAGCACCAATCTCTACGCTGCACAAGACTACAAGAAGCAAAGAGGATCCCAAGCCATCGTCCGGGGGTGCGATTCCTTGGATGCAGATGCAACCCTTGGCGAGGAAGAGAGCTGCTGGCCATGAGCCATGCAAGCACAGATTGGTGTCTGGTACCAAATGCCATTTGCTCCATGAGCTAAAAATTCTATGTTCAAGTCAAACAGGAGAAATTGGCTAAAAAGCACAAATTGAGGCACTTGGCAAGTAAAGTGCCTGTGAGTGACGCATCAGCAGACATAATATTAGGATTGGCCTGGAAGAGTCTTTGTATGTCAAGGGGAGAGTCCTATCTCAGCACAAGATGTGATGCTGAGCTGAAGGGTTGACATTCAAAGGAGCCAAAGGTGCTTTCTACCTAAATCTGGGCAGTTGACCATGAAGAGCTCCTGGGCATGGGACTACTGGTAGCAGCTTCAGTGTGGTGCTTTGGGGGGAAAACTCAATGGGCTATAGAGTCAGAAATCAAAATCCTGCCTGTCCAACCTTCTTGATTCATCTTGAACAGACACAGATGGAGAACTTGGCCTGCTCCATGCACCGGGACGGGGGGAAGGTCTTTGCCATTTCAGCCATACCACCCGTGTAGGCAAAACAGAGGGTCAGCCAATTCTAGGTTTAGGTTTTGTTCGAGGAAGGAGGTGCATCACTTCATCCTGGGAAGAGGTCTTGGGCGTTCACTTGCTAGAAGTGCCTTGGAAGATGGTGAGAGTCCAAAACAACAGAAGCCATCCAACTGGAACAGGCTTTCAGCTAAGCTTCCTAAACACGGTGTCTGTGCTGTCAGAAGTGATGTTGTAAATGGGCCTTGGATGTAGTATCACCTTGTAATACTGTACAAAGAGCTTGGTGGATCAAGTGGAAAAATTATGGCTTTTCAGAAGAAATAATATATGGGAGATGGGGAAAAAAAGCAGTAGGTTAGACTGATGTGAATCTACTGGTTTTTTCTCTGAGCTGTGCAAAAAGGATTTTTTTCCCAAGAAAAGCTGGCTCTGCAAGAGGTTTGGGCAATAAAGTCACATCTCCTGCAATACCGTGGCACACAGTACTTGTTGGAAAGTTTGTGTGAGCCATCAGACAAGGCAAAGTCTTGACCCATCTCCTCCCTTAGATCCTCGTTTTGCTCACATTTATAACTTGGTTCTTTCACTGCTACTTACTTTCACTGCTACTTACAGTTAGAAGCTCGAGCCCTTTCTCCTCAAACCAACAGCGAGAAACGCAACAGTTCAGATGTACAGTCATGGTTTTTAATACATTTTGCCTTCCAGGGCTGCAAAGAAAGCACAGAGAAATTGTTCTGATGGCTCAGATCCGGGGAGAGGTGAAAGGGGAGCAGGAAAGGTGACAGTGATCAATGAAGAAAGGGTCACTGCGGTGTGGTGGGACTCCCCTGGAGCACGCTCTCCCGGGGCTGTGGTGGGGCTGGAGCTGGGTGGGGTGGGAGAGCAGAGAGCAGCTGAGACCTTGGTTGGGCCAGCTCAAAGGAAATTGGGAGCTGGGACACTGCAGACCCTGAGTGCAGACAGTTTGGAGTGTTGGGACAAGGCACAAGGTCACCCGGAGAGTCTGGGAGCCGCATCCACTCCCCAGACGCTAAGTCACCTGAAGAGTTTGGGCTTTTTGGGAACATGAAGCTATGTCCCATGTCTATGGAGGGAGACAACCACCCATGGCCTGAGTCTCTTTGGGTGGCACCTTGATGCACCTAATTATGCCCTTTGTTTGCACACTTGAGAGATGGGCCTAACAATGTATCTCAGAGACTGCACCTCCTTGGAGCACCAGCTCTCAGGAAGGCAGGTCCAGCCCCACCTTGAAGCACCATCAAGAAGACACTTCCTCCCCTGAGATGGTCCAAGCTGTGGAGGGACCGAGTGGGGTTGGACATTTGCTTAATTTAGTCTCCTCTCCATCCTCCGCACATCTCTCATTTCCCGTGAGCTCCTCTGTTCCTCGCCTACGACATGGGCTCATGAGCCCAAGCCCATGCTGAGCCCAAGGAAGCCATCCCAGGGCAAAATGACAATAGCTGAATTCTCTTGTTAGCAGCAAAGCGATGTCGTTAGGTAAGATGAGGTTTTCATGAAGACCAGAATTTTTTTCAAGTCAGAAAAATAGGGATGGAAGTGGGAGGCAAGTAAGGGTCTCCATTCACACCTCTTCCACAGAAAGCCTCCCCAAACTCACCAACAAAAGCCAAATCTGTGAGTGTAATTAGGAGGGGAAAAAAGATTTTTGTTTCGCAAAAAAATTTCTTTTGGAGTTTGTTTTTCCTGTGAGAAAATGGAGTTTGTGTGTCATTGAGTGGTTTGGGGCAGTTTACAATAGCCACGTCTCAGCTCAGAGCTAAGGCTCTGGGCAGGGGATGTCTCACGCTCTCCAAGCGGTGGAGATGGGCACGATGCTGCGAGGGGCCATGGAAGAGGACAGTGAGATGAAGGTGATGCTAAGACACCCTAATCTACATTTGATGGGCACAAAAAGGCTTCCAGTTGGTCTCCTGCCATCACTGCTTTCTTATTTCTGATGGAATTCCACCAGCAGTAGCTCGTGTCCAAAGCTTTATTCATTTAAACAGAGGCTGAAGATGAACAAGAGCCACATGCCACTTCCTTCTCCTGTCAAGGAAAGAGTGAATCTAAACTCAGCCCTCGTACTTTCCTCTTGTTGGACCATTGTGAATGAGGACTTGCAAATTGCTTTTTAATTTGCTTCGGTGCAGCTGAGGAAGGCTGAGACTGGGGGCTGTGGGACTCACTCCTGCCTGTGTGGTTTTTTTCAGAGTGAGCTCCATTTGCCCTGAATGAAAAGGACACGCTCGAAGAGTCGGCTTTTGCATTGGGAAGAAAGTGCTCTTTTTAAAAAAAAAAAACAACAACTTTTTTTTTTAAAACAAAGAGGCCTGGACAGCTTCTGAATTAGTAGGATGGTCCAGGAGCTCTCAAAAATCAATGAGACTAAGACAGCGGAGTTGATGTTAACAGACTGCAAAGTGGGTTGTGAAGGGTCGAAGAGGGTCTTTCATACCCAGCTGGAGATTTAGCATATTTTGATTTTTCCTTTCATCCTGGCAGGTACTGAAAATGAATCTGAAAGAAGCTGATTCCTCATCAAGGGGAAAATTCTCCTTGGGAGAAGTCAGCGCTGGGAACTGCAGTCTGCTCAAGAGTGTGGAAGATTAACACTGTACGAAAGAGCAACCTGAAAATCCCAAATCGCAGCAACAGTTCATGGCAAATTTCCCACCAGCTCCATGAGACACGAGAGCACACACATGTGGGAGAGACTCATGGCCCGAACCCAATGCATGAAGATGACTTCCAAGAGCCACACAATGAAGAGGAGCATATGGAGATCTCAGCTCCTAGCACCATTTATCACATGGCATGTGGCAGAAGACGCCTCTCAGATCGCCCCAGCTTGGCAGATGCCGACAGGCTTCTGACATCTCTCTTCCACCCATCCCTCCCGCAGCATATGGCTCTCGCACGCTGGATCCCAGGAGGCCCTTTCCAACAGCTGCTCTGCTAATGGCTCCTTATTAATAGCAGGACTCTGGAAGGGCACCAGTGATGCCCCTCTTGAAGGTGAACGTTTAAGGGATGGATTTGGCTTCAGATCTTCACCTTTGCAAACAGCCCAGATCACCTCCACCACCAGCAGCAATGGGTTGGGTGGCATCGTTCGACGTGTGCCGAGCGGCTGGCAGTTAATGGCCACCGGTTGTGTCATTTCCCAGCCTTTCTGGGCCCTGTATATCCTGGGTGCCAACATCGGACAGGAACTGGAGCTAGCCTGAAGAAGGCTGGCCTCCAAGAGGAGGAACATCTTGGTGTCCTCCTTCCACACCACCATCCCACATCACTCCACTGTAAGAGAGCATGGGATGCAAACTGCTGGGACTGTTTGCTTCCCTGAGCTCTTGGCTCATGTCCCAGCTTGTACAAAACCCTTCTCTCCCTGGGCAGCTCCTCCTTTGCTCGCAGAGCTGTACAGACAGGGGCTGGGAAGTGGAATGGTTTTCCCGTTCAGGAGTCACGTGGATGATGGGTCTCAGTGAAAGCAGCACTGGCCGTCTCCAGGACAGGGCAGAAAGAAACCATCACAGAGTGCTCAAAACGACCATTCACAAAACTTTGGTTCTCAACTGATCTCAGAAGATCCCAACTGAAAAGCTCAAGCACCAGCGCTCTGCCCAGCAAGCCCCAGGCAGCCCAGGCTCATCACAGCCCCGTATCCCGGGAAGGAGGCATGGGAAGCCACCCCACAGTGACCTGCTCCCATAGAGCTGGTCCTCAAGCAGCTGGGGAGAGGGGATTGCAAAGTCCTGAAAAAGCCCAGCCTTACCCTTGAGGAATGATGTGTACGGTATCTTCAGCACTGGCGTTCTGCAAGCACAGGATTTTGGGGATCCACTTGTGTTTTTGGAGCATGGTTAGAAGAACGTTCCCAAGGCTCTCAGGACTGCCTGGTGGGGTGCGGGGGGAAGGAAAGGTGGCTGGACCAACACCAGGGACTCAGTACCCCTCCTACAAGCCAGCCCCGGCAGGCAGGGTGAGATGCGAGAGCATCCCCAGAGCAGGTACCACCAGCCTGGACCTGGGTAGAGGCCCATGCCCAGGAAGCCACAGCAGCCTGGTGGGAGCCCCTTTCTCTCTGGCAGCTTCCCCACATGGTGGGGTCCCCCCTGGACCCCCTGTGCCCCCCCCTCTCCTCGCTGGGCCCTCGCTGGCTGCCCCAAACCGGGTCCGCGAGCGGCCTCAGCGCAGACCGGCAGCGAGGAGCAGAGCCGCGTGTGGGGGGGTGTGTGTGTGGAGAACATGTGTCTCGCTGAGAAGCGATAGCATATGGTGACTCTGTTCCTGGAGGCACCAAAAGCCACAGCCATTAATCTCTAGAAATAATTTTAGCCATGAAGCCTCCGACGGCTGTTTCCCTCACTCCCTGCAAAAGAAGAAAAAAAAAAAAAAAGCTTTGTAACACATTAGCATTCCTGAAAAGGCAGAACAGCCTGACCGAGACCACGGGACTGGAGAGCAATTAAGTCAGGCAACTAATTGCTAACAAGTGGTGTTTCTCTAATGGGTGATGGGGGCCCTGTGCAGAGGGAATGTGGCCAGCGAGCTGTTTGGCGGGCAAGCCGCTGGCTGATGGGGCTGGGTGGCTCCTCCAGAGGTGCCCAATTTGGCCCCAGGGATTTTCTGCCCTACGTGGGAGCAGGTCTGGCATGACCAGAGCTGGCAGAGCCCCTGGCTGTGCCCTCATCCGAGGAGCGGGGGGGCTGTCCTGCCCGGACACGGAGGGGACAGTCACCAGGAGACCCGACCGCATCAATCCTGTGCAGGTACACCAGACGTACTCCAGCTTTCCAGAGCTCAGACCCAAGCTTGGGCCCTTGAGTTCCCAAACCAGAGAGGACACGAAGCACCCATAAAAACACACCAGCCGAGCCACGCGTGCCTGTGTACACGGAGCTGTTAATTATCACCTGCGGCGAGGGAAAGAGGAGAGGGGATGCACCACGCCATCACCTCCCAGCCACTTACTGCCGCTGCCTTTGCCCGGCTCCGTCATTCCTCTTGTCCAGGCTGTGACCAGGAGAGAGGTGCCACGTTTGAGTTAATTGTGACTCTCGTCTCCATGCAAAGAGCGAGACACCAGTGCGTGCTAACAGTGCTGGTCCGCGCTGCGTCCCAACCCCTGCCCGGGTGGGGAAGGAAGACGGCAGGACCTGGATCTGCTCTGGGTCCCCAGGTCACACCCTGAGAGCAGCTGGAGGGGCCACGCTGGCCCTGGGCATGGGCAGGGGCTCACAGGATGGGCACAGCACCCAGCACCATCCCAACCAAGTGGCCAATTTGCCATTGTAACAAGCCATGGTGGCATTTTCCCACCGCTGGAGCAACATGGCTGCATCATGGGACAGAGAAGGCACCCCCTGTGCTCCGAAAAGCCACATAACCCAGTGCAATACGGGGGAGATCAGGATGGGACGGAGCCGATTCACCTTAGTGAAACCTGGCCCAGCACCTCCAGCACCCGTGGGAGGCAGCCGCGTTCACACCAGACCTCGGTACCGGGAGCCCTTGGCCGAGCCTGGACCCAGCACGGTCCTCGCCCACCCGGGTTGCCGTTCTCCCCTCCAAGGGTTAAGGCAGGAGCCGCACGGGATGACGGAGTAAGAAATTTCACTTTGCTCCTATTTGTAGTTAAAAAAAGCACTAATTCATTCTAAATCTGCCTGAAAGAGCCTTAAGTGGTAATATGCCGATAAGACGACTTTATTTGGCTTAGCATTTAGAAAGTTTTATGTGTGTAAATGGGTGAGGATATCACAAAGGCTCATTTTCTCTGCCTCTCTCTTTTAAAGCGGGGAGCTGTCTGGCTTCCCTTCTGCTCTCCTGCCAGCAGCGTTTATATAGCCCAGCCTTTTCCCCAGACACAGGCATGGATGTTGCCTGCTTTTCAGCAGGGGATTATTGCTCGACACAGGTTGGGCACCTTGTTTGGTTGATCTCCCCCCTTGCCCGACAGCCCCATGGTCTCCCCATGGCCTGAGGACTTCTCCACCCTGCTGCTCCTGGGTGCTGCAGCCCCAGGCAGACCTGGAGCCATCCCTGAGCCTCTGGGTTTTTCGGCTCTCGCTGGGATCTCAGCCTGGGTGAATCAGGGTTGGTCCCCAGGCACACTCGGAGCAGAGGACGAGGCGCAGCGATTCAGGGTGAACGGGGTGTGCAAACCTTCCCGTGAGCTGCAAGGCACGCAACCGCTGCTCCCCAAAATTACTCCACGCAGGTACCACCCCAATAGTCCTGGGGAAGAGACATCCCCATCCGTCTGCTTTGGCAGCCCCATCCTCACCCCTCACCCAAGCCAAGGAGGCATTTTGTTCCCCGTGGCACCACCAGCCTTTGCTCTCTGACCGCTCGGGTCGGGTTAGGGACGTGATTTCATCTGGCTCAAGGTTCATTTATCCCCCTTCACATGTGTCACCAAAAAGCCACCGCCCAGCAGCGCCTTTCCCAGCCTGGCTGCGCTTCCTTGCTTCTTCCAGCCCAACCCTTCACATTCGAGCCACCATCACGGCCGGCTCTTATGCAAAACACCCGATTTCACAGGGAGATTTCTCATTCTGATCCCTCCGTTTACTTACAGGGCCATCGTACAACTTCCCCGCAGCTAATAAGGCTCATGAAGTGCTCTTGTCAAAGGTTAGCGCGGCTGTGAAGAGACTGATCATTAGGAGCAGGGAGCTGGCTGTGGGAGAATAAACACCGCCGGGTGGTACTCGGGCCGTGCGAGATTTGGCAAATTTTGTAAAGGTCAGTTATCAAATAAATGAGAAGAGATGAGAAATTTCAGCAAAATGCTCCTGCTTTCTTGGAAATGTCTGACTGAGCACCAGGCTTGATGGATGCTTTAATGGGCTCCCTTATCTTATGTCTGTTGATGTCTGGAGTTAATTTTTGCTCTCTGAATATGAAGATGCCGGCGGGGTTTCGTGCGTATGCCTTGGGTCTCGGGCTTTGCCAACAGCCAGGCGTTGTTGTACGGGCTTCACATTTATTCCTGCACAGCTCATTCAGGAGGTGACAGCAGCAATGAGTTGTAGTTAACCAGCGACAGCTAAATCAGTGCAAACACTTGTATCAATGGGAGAGTCACTTATTCCAGTATTAAACAGCGTTAACTGGTGGATACCCAGCAAAGGGACAACCGGGGGAGTTCAGCTTGGGCAAGCAGGTCTGGCTGGAGACACCCAGAAATGTGTCGGGAAGGAGCTGAAATGTTTCATTCTGATGCTTTCAAAATAAGATATTTCACTTCAGGACACTCAGCTCCCTTTGGATCATTTTTAAGTGAAATGTTTTGACTTTTTTTTAATGGATTTTTTTTTTAAATAAAAATTGTCTGACTTTAAAGAAAAAAAAGGGTAGATAGGCCCTAAAATTATGTTTACTGGGGGGAATGTGTAGAAAAACCCCTTTCCCACTGATCTGCAGTGATGTCTTTTGTGTTGGTTTTTTTTCCTTTCACACCCTCCTGGACACCCCACAGCTCAGAAGAATTGCTCTTTTGGGTTGACACCAGCTGAATAACACAGATCAGCTGAGCTCGGCTTTACTCCTACAGCAACCCAAAGAGAGGAGGGGAGGATGAGAGGAGAATGAAGCTGGAGGGTCTGCAGCAAGAAGTGGCCATGGGGGCAAGGGACCTGAATCAGACCTTGTCCTGGTGATCCAGCCTGGGATGGGGTGGTCACCCAGGCTTGGGCTGCAGCAGCCTCTCGGGCAGTGGCTGGATGTCACCTGGACCTGCGAGATGCCACCGGGGAAGTCACACAGGAGAAACCACGCTTGGGTGCAACATCCCAAGGAGGAGCATCTCCAGCAGCTGGTCCTACCCTTCAGAAGTTGGGTAAAGCTCCCAGTGGACACGAGCACACGAAGCCTTTCCAGTGCTCTGGAAGGGAACGTCCTTCCCGGCTTCCTTCAATTGCTTTATTGGGATTGCAGTCACGATGCTGTGGGTCTGTTCACCATCGGACTTTGAGGGTCTGTCTCTCTTGGGATGAGCAGACCACAGTGCTGGGGAGAGCACACGTTCCTAATAAAGAAATGCAAAGCAGAGAGGCGATGAGACACGGCGAGAAGCGTTTCATTCCTGCCCTGAACAATCTCTGACAGCCCAGGAGGAATTCGGATGATTTCAGTTTGGTTTTAGCATTATTCCTATTCCATTTAGCTAAATAAAGAGAGGCTGGGTTTAAACTAATTTAATCGTGTGCATGCAGCCAACTTGCACAGCCTAAAGCAAATCATAATTTTTATTGAACTGGTGCGGTTTGAGTTTAGAGGAAGAATCTGCTACAAGATGAATTTTCAGAGGGTTTCCTACCCTTTCCAAAAGGGCCAGTGACTAACTGCTTCATGTGGGAAAATGAGGGGAAGTACCAAAAAAAAAGAAAAAAGAAAAAAGGCCAGTTTTCAAGGAGACGCCTGGATTTACAGCAAAGCTGTATTTGTCCTGGGCTGGTTTAGAGCCATTTCACTAGGAGACGTGCTGGATCTGTCTGCATGTGGGATTTAACAGGCTATTTCTAAAAAGGTTCAAAGTACAAGAGCAGATTAAAATGGCAATAATGTGAAAATAGGTATTAAATAGCGTAAATATTGTAGATCCTCCTCCTCCTCCCNGTGGGCTGCGATAATCCGGCGGGAGCTTGATTCCTTGCCATGCTGTTACTCACTTTTGTTTACTGCAGGAAATTCATCTTTTCGGCTCATGCTGGGGTTTAATTAATGGTTATGGCTTTTGTGACCCTGTGATTAACTCATTTTCACATAATTGCCTGAAGACAAAACGATGTTTTAGTAGCTTTTCTCCCTCCCCATCCCCACTTGCCGTAGCCTCTGGAGGGACCAAGCAGTCAATAAGAACTTGGATTTTCCTTCCCTTTTTTTGCCTTTCCCTGCTTTTTTTGCCTTTCCCTGCTTTTTTTGCACACACCTTATAGATCCAGAAGAAGAAAGTCGGTGAGAATTGGGGTGGAGAGCATGTCCCAGTAGAAGACCAGCTGGCCTTTGGCTGGGCACAGAGACCTTCACTGGGACCTCCATGACAAATGCTGACCAAACTTTTAAGGTTTGCTCTCTGAGGGTCACATTGCACAGAGAAAAGGGCTTGGCTTTGCCCTAAGACTGCTGCATCCTGGAGCAAGACTAGGGTGACACCTTTGCAGCCTCCTCATGAGAGGGAGGTGGCCCGTGACCACGGTTTGGTGGCCTGCAAGACAGGTCACCTGGAGAACAAGGATGAACCTTCCTCCTTCAGTACCAGGCAGCGCTTTGGGTATTGGGGCTGTGAAGTCTTGGTGTGCAGGAGGTGGTGAGACAGAGACATGGTGTGTGAGGGGGATCCATCTCCCCCTGCATGTTGCAGGGGACCTGCTCTGGCTAAGAGGTTGGAGTTGTAAGCAAGGCGAACGTGTCCGATTCCTCCCTCCAGGATCTTTTCCAGCATGTCCTGCCTAGGAACTGCTCTGCACTGAAATGGGAACAGAAAAACTGGCCTGGTGTCAGGACACGGTCCCTCGCTGAGCAGGGAGGAGCGGGGTCACCCCTTCTTGTATATCTATCAAGAAAAATAACCACCTTTGAGACCACACAGGCATGCTTGTGCCAGAGCCCTTAGCAAGCAGAGAAGCCTCCCCTCTGGGACACAGCTTAAACCGCCACTGCCAGGGGATTTAGTGCAGGACCTACAGAAACCCCGTTGTCCCTCATGAGCCCCAGAGGAGAGGGACTGCCATGGCCCTCATGCCTACCAGGGGGCACAAAGCCCAGCTTTGGGTACCTTCACTTCCTGAGGACCAGGGATGGCCAGGATGGAGAAGGAGGTGGGGAACCTGGAGATCCATCACGAGGTGATCTGCCTGGAGATCCATCACGAGGTGACCTGCCTGGAGATCCACCACGAGGTGATCTGCTTTGCCCGTTCCTCCGCCAAACCCGGGGCTGTGGCCCCATCCCACCTCCAGGTCAGAGATTGCTTTTCACCATCGAAGGAGAGGCTGAAACTCGCTCTTTGCCTAATCCAGACTCCCACGGGAGCAGCCGCCTCGCCTCCCGCCGCTCCCTCCTCTCCCGAAACCCATTTCAATCTGAGATTATCGAGTTAAAACACTCAGCTGACAGAAATAATAAGCACTCAGCAGGCAGCCAGCAGCTCTGCTGGGCTTCCCTCTTCCCACGCCCTCAATCTATTTTTCAGAGAGTCTTCAAGCAATTTAAGCCAGCCTTTCAAAGTCAAGGAGCTTTAAATTTGGACATCAAGAGTTGTCCCTGCTTGTCCTCGGCTCGCAGCTCTGCTCCATCCCTGGTCACCAGCAGAACAGGGGACGGGGCAGGAGGGCAGAGCTGTGATTTCTCGTCTGGGGAGATGGGATGGCTGGGGAGAGGCCACGAGAGATGCCAGTGCTGGCAAGGCAGATGTGAGAAAATGTGACGATGGGGATTACGGTGCTAAATCCAGGTTTCTTGCACGGAATGTTGGCAGACTGCAGAAAAGGACCCCGATGTGAAACACTGCCTCGGGGTCTGCCTCTAAGCAGGAAAATCAGATTCCATGAGATAGAGAGACTTATCTCCTTCCTCTGATGGAAGGGAGGAGCACTGGAAAGGTGGTTTCCATCCACACACTGCCCACCCTCTGTGGGCCCAGCAGGAATGAGAATAAAGTTTAAATCAAGCAATTATTTCCTTAATTTCTCTCAAACTTCAAATGTCTCAGATTGCCAGAGGGTTTTTTGGCTTTTGGTTTTGTTTTGTCTTTTTTTTTTTCCTTCTTTTTCTTTCTCATCTTATTCTTCCTATCCCTCTTTACTGGTTCTAATTATGTCATTAGTAATTAACGACTTTGGAGGGAGACATTTTCTTTTTAATTAAAGGAAGAAAAGAGGAAAGCTGTAGCAACATGCACGCACCTCTTGACACGGACAGCATTTTCCTGAAGCAGTTTGTCTCTCTTCCAGCAACTGGGGAAGGGACTGGGACTGGCCTGGGGACATTTTCTGTGCTGGTGTACCCTGGTTTGGAGAGCTCATCCTCCCACCTCCTCATCCATGGCAAAGAGCTCTTCTGTGCCTTGGTCAAAGTGAGCCAGGGAGTAAATTTTAACTCCAGGAAAGACATGCTCTGAGCGTGAATTCACATGGAGAAGGCAGGCTGGATGGTACAAAACCCGCTCCAGATGAGGTTCTTCTCCCACAGAGACCATGGAGAAGACTTCAGGCTCACCTGGTGCCCTCCAAACATCTGGAGAGCTTTGTAGAAGCTCATCCCACCGCTGCTCTGGAAGCTGAAGAGATAGCACAGCCACTATTTTTAGGGTCATGGTTTAGTGGGCATGGTGGTGTTGAGTTGACGGTTGGACTTGATGATCTTAGAGGTCTTTTCCAACCTTAGTGATTCTATGATTCTATTTGGACCCCAGCGATGCTACGTTGTCCCCAGTGCTGGCTGGGGAGCCTTTCCCTGGCCACGCTGGAGACGTGCCAGCCTTGGGGACCCCCAAAGCATTGCTTGCTGATGCATCTCCATCAGGATCTGCTCTGCGGCTGCCGCTGGGGACCCCCTCCTCACCTCTGCGCTCAACCGCTGCCCAGCTCCCGGGAAGGCGGCGCACGAAAACTGCACGTCCTATCTCATCTGGCAAATGGGTAATTATTCCTCCTGCCGATGCTTGCTGCTCCGTCCAAGTCGATGCGGTGCTCCATTTGTCATTGTTTGTGAGAGCAGGAAGGGAGGCCACCGCGCTGAATGGGAATTGATTGCTTGGATGCTGGCCGGGCTGGGCAGGCAGCCTGGGCTCTGGGAATTGCAAATTATTCCTTTAGCGGCTGTACGTGGGGGAACCGCATGCCGGGATCCCTCCAGCGACTCCCCAGCTACTGGGAGAACTGGTCTGCTCCCGGAGAGGAGGAGGAGCATCAACAGGATGCGATGCAGGTCTTGGGAAAGGACAGTGGCCACACACCTTCACTGTGGATTTGCTGATGGTCCTCAAATTACCTCCAGCAGTCGGTAAAAGTGGTGAAGGGGGTTTTGGAGAAGCCTGCGGAAAGCAAAGTGACTGGGAAGGAGAAAAAAGGAATGAAGCCCCACGTCTGCAGATGTAGTTCTGTAAAGGATACAGCAAAATGCAGCAGGAAAGGAGGGATAATTGGCCCTCTCATAGCGGCTGATGTTCAGGCAACAGCTCTTGGAGCTCCTGCAAACAGCTGGGAGCAGACACCTGCCCAACAGTCAGGGGAATTAAGGGAAAAAAAATAAAAACTCCCCAAACCTAGCACAAATGTCAAGGTGATACAAAGGAATGAGCACAAAATAGCACAGGACATTTTCTAAGGCCATTATCTGAGATTCATGGCCCCTCTTAGGCGATGGGCTTGGCCCCGGCTGCCTCCTTGGAAAAGCTCTGCAGAAAAGAATCGAGGGTGAAGAGAAGAAAAACGGCGGCGGTTAATAAGGGAACAGAACGCGCGTTTCGGTGGGGAGGGCAAGTCAGCAACGGTCTTGACGCCCAGCGGGGAGCCCGCAGTCAGAGCAAGCCGCAGATGTTTTGCCGTGCCAGCCCGGAGGTGCCGGGGATGCCGAGCTCGGAGGGGAGCGGGGCCGAGCGTTCGCCTTTCCTGCTGGTTATAGACTAAAAGGAGGGATGCGAGGCAGACACTTGCCGTGGTTTGTGGGTGAGCTTGGCTGTCCCCAGCAATGAGGGGACAGGGACAGGCTCAGGGGTGCAGCGGGGAGGAGGAGAGGAGCTCGGTGGGCTGGGAGTGTGTTTTGTGGTCCTGCACCCTGGGCTAAAGAGCTGATCCCGTCCGGGGTGGGGATGCGTGCCTGCTCCTGCGGGGTGTTATTACAGCAAATGCATTAAGAGAAGTGAGGTTTTACTATTCAAATGTGCTGTCCTCTGCAGTGGACTCCCACCTTGAGTCCTTGCACTGGGCGCCAACTTATGGTAAGGAAGAAAATCTGGGATCATGAGGGATCCCGCGTCTTCCTGAGCTCTGGCAGTTTTCTCGACTGACCCATCCTCAACGCTTGGGATGGGGCGTCCCGCCGAGCTCTCCCTCCTTCCCTTTGGTAAGTGTTCGACAGAGCAACGACACGGAAAAGATAAGAAATCTGAGACACAATCTGAGGCAAGCCAGGAGGAAAAATATCTTGATTGACCCAACGCAATGGGAAGAGACGACGAACAGGATCGCACGGGCCACTGAGTCCAGCCCCAGCCGTACCCCGTGCCCTCGTGAAAGGTCACTGCTCCCAGGGGACAGGGGACCGACCCCTCCCGTCACACCACGCGGGTGACAGCCGCTGCCCCCTCTCCTCACGCTCAAGGGAAATCGACTTTCTACCGGCTCAAGAAGGCCGCATCCTGCCTCTGCTCCTCCCTTTCACTCCCCTCTTCCCTTTTTGCCCCGTTTTTATTTTTGAAACTCGCATTAACTGCAGCTTGGAGAAAGTAATCAAGCTATTTCTAGGCAGAGAACTAATTTAATGCATGGATGACTTTAGCTCAAAAGAAGAAATAAGGACACTCAGGCATCCTAAGGGAGCAGAATAATAGGGTAATTTGCACAAGATGCGGAGAAAGGGGGGAAAAAAGGGCCACTACTTCTTTTGCATAATCTTCTTTATAAATCTTCTTCTTTCCCCTGTTTGCTGGTCACCACCACCGAGTCTCCAGACATCGAACGTCCATGTGTGCTGGCACTTCACAAGGGGCACGAGCTGGGTTCAGCTCGGCGCGATTCCTGCTGCGGTGCTCGCAAGGCGGGAGGAGTGGGACAAGGGAGGAGGTTTTGTGGCTCTTTGGAGTGCAAGGAAGGCGTCAAATGCCCTCAGCCTGTGCCAGAGGCAAGGAGACAGTGAAATTTTCTAGTGCCCGAGAGAAACTCCACTATTTCCAAATGCCTAAAGGGAGGAAAGGGAAGGGAAGGTGGGAAAGGCAGGGGAGCCGCTGCTCAAAATGTTTCCTTCTGGCAGTGAGACTTTAATATTTAGAGCTGCCTGATTATATGGAATAAAAGAAATGTCAGCATGAAAATCATTTGGAAGTGAAAAATTGAAGCTTTTCCTTCCAAATGTGTGGAAACAAGGATGTTTTCACTTTACCAAAACGCTCCGTGACATATTTTTCCCTTCCCTTCGCCCTCCCAACCAACACTTGATTGAAAGCACCACTTTCTTGCAGGAAGTTTCCATTTCGAGAAAACCACCTTTCCTGTCAATAGAACTGTTCCTGCTGAGGATTTCCAAGCAGTGTGCGAATCCATGGGGATGGTCAAATGCTGGGAATAACAAAGTCGGCATGGCAGAGGCACATGTGGTCACAAACCCGTGTCCCGGGGTCGGACCGTGGGCTGGGAAGGGACCGGTCCATAAGTAGGTCCTGGCACTGGAGAGCCCAGTACAGCAACCGGCAGCACCCGGAGCAGCCCTGGGATGCACGGTTGAAAGGGATGCTCTTCCAGCTGCAGGAAATTATTCACCTCTAGATCGGACATGGCAAGTTCTGCCATGAAAGCGGATGATTTTTCTTGCTTTCATCCTGGATCGGCTCCCTTCCCAGAGCAGGTTCCCTCCCTGCAGCATTTCGGTGGGGGTGAGGGAATTGCAGAAGAGCGGCTGTAACTCTCTGCAGGCAGCACGGGATCCATTGCAGCGAGGAGGAGGCCGGTCACCCCCTCATCTTCTGCCCCCAGCCCCAAGGAAGCAGGATCCAGGCACAGACTGGAGCCACCTTCCTGCATCCCTGCCTTGCTCCCTGCCCGGCTCCAGCCACGTTGCACCGACAGGGAAAAAAAAAACCATAAGTAGGTCAGAGCCCCATTTGTCAGTTATTTTGCACCGGGTGGAGTGACTGGAACCGGCAGCTTAATGGATGGATCTCACTTGTGAAATTACCCGGCACAAAAACATGTCTACCTGCAGGGCACAGAGGCTTGGTCACACTAGGAGGAGAGAAGATTTGATCCTGTCACCAGCGAAGAATGGAAAAAATGTTCTGCTCTTCCTCCCTCCTGTTTTCCCCCATCTCTGTGGGCAGGGCCATGTGCTGGCCCGTGGAGAGCTCGCTGGCTGTATTCCTCCTCCCTGGCCGTGCCGTAAGGAAGCAAAAGACCAGCTTGGTTCACCCAGGAATGGATTGAGCCTTTTATTATGCTGGGCTGGAAGCTGGATTTACAGCCAAGCCCAGGGATGCTCTCTCTAGATCCAATCTGCATCTATTCAGAGGGAGAAAACGCGTGGGGTGCCACTTCATTAGGTAATTTCTTACTCCTTTTAACAACAGAAAATGGATAGAGGAAAGGAATGTGTATGGGGGAGCAGCTTTACTCTCTGCATAAAGTCTTAATAAATAATCTGTCGTAAGGCATCGGCTTTATAAACTTCTCCTTGCTCTTGGCAAAAGCTCCCAAGGTAGCATGCAGCACGTGCAATGATAAATAAAGCCAGCCCATCGTCGAGGTTTTTCCACCCCGGCAGCCTCCGGGGAGTCCCAGCTGCCGCCGGTGGCGGCGGCTGGGACTCCCCGGAGGCTGCCGGGGTGGGAAAACCTCCCCCATGACACCAAGAGAGACGTTGTCATGCCTTGACATCACCTAAGCTACTGCAACCGCTCTTACGTGTTGCTGCAAACACCAGTTCCCAGTACAGCAGAGCAATGGGTGTTCCCCAGGGAAATGGGGGCTCCTGCATCCCTTGCACTGCGTATCCCCCGTTCTCATCCCAAACTCTAACTCGCTGCCCGTGCAGAGGAGCACGTGGATGCTGAGAAAAGGAACGAAACGCATCCTCGGGTGGGCTTGGAAAGACCCCGTGGATGGAAAGTGAGAACGCCGGGAAAGAATTGTAGCGTCTTATTAGTAAAGGCCATCTGAGCCTCTAATTAAAATTTGCCTAATGACCTGGCTGCTTTGTCATTTTCACTATCAGAGACATTAATTTAAAGTGACGGGTACTTAGGCAAAGACAAAATTAATTTCTCCTTTGAAAAAAAAAATTAAAGGGGCAGAGCGTGGATTCGGCCGTGATGGATTCGGCCATCCCACCGCGGGAGGAGCTCAACGCCCGCAGCGCAGCGGGGCACGTCTTGGCGAAGATGGGAAGAGGAGGAGGAATGCGCCACACAGAGCAAACGTTTCTTACCCTTAATCCCTGCTGGAAAGGGGCTCAGACGATGGGATCGTAATTCCACGGAGCCAGAGGGCTCACTCTACCTGGATGGCTCCAGTGACGTTTGGGCAGGGCTGTCCCAGCGTTGCCAGCGAGTGATATGTCCTGCAAAACGCACACAGACAGCAGCGATCAAATCTGGGTTTTCTTCAGGGTGGGGGGGAAAAAGATCCACGGTTCTTCCCCCAAACCCTATTCCTATTCTCCACCTTTTCACTGCAAATAGGACATAGAATCATAGAATCACTAAGGTTGGAAAAGACCTCTAAGATCATCAAGCTGACCTTCTTCAGCTGCAGCCCCGTGTCCTCAGCAGACGCCCTGCCCCATCCCCAGAGCCACCTGCCCTTCTCTCCCCGTCACCACCCCGCTCATTTTCAACAAGTCCGCTTTAAACACTCAAACCCGTCTCAGCAAATTCGCTTCCACTTCCCCAGGTCACTCAAAAGCAGGAGGAATATATCCAGAACACAACTTATCGCTCTCCCATTTACCATCCACAGGCAGCTCCTGGGCGCTCCCCAGGGACACGGATCCGTCCCCACGTGTGTCCCCCCACTCCGCCAGCCCTGCCTCTGCCCGTGCTCCGCCTGAGCAGCGAAGAGCTCTGAAGATCTCATGCCTTTGCTGTGTCCCAGCCCACGGGACGGCGATGCCGAGCCGTTCCCCGGCCACCTCCTGCCTCTCGCAGCGGCCAGGCCAAGGCCGGTGTGCGCAGCCCGGGAAATTACGGCTGCAGTATTCCTCCCCATCCCTCTCTCTTCGTTAAATTAGAGGCTGTGGTGGATTTAGTGTTCAGCGTCGGTAGTCCATACCTCATCGTTCATGCCACATTGATTCTCAATTCCAGCCCTGTAGGTTATTTAATTGGGCAGATATCCCTTCAATTTTCTCCTCCAGCGATATTATTGATGGCTGAAGTCTATCCATTTCTTTGCATGGGGCTTCAAAAGGAGCCTGTTAACAATTATAACAATAGTCAAACACTTTGCTTTCGATTGTACTTCACAATCCCAAATCTCAAACAATCCATTAAGCCCATCTTGGAGGTATTAATTGTCCCAGGTTCAGTCCAGAGATAGCTTGCGCTGCCCTTCAGGCTGAAATCATTACTCTTCCTTCTCCTTTTCCCTCCACCAAGTGCTTTTTGAGTTGTGAGCCAGACCAGAGGACTGTGCCCTCATGTAAATCTTCCAGCAGGAGCTCACGGCACGGTGCCGCGGGGGTCAGCCGGTGGCCCCGCTCCCCAGCTCGCCTAAATCACCCCCGCACCGCTGCGCCCGAGCCAGGGACCAGCTGCAGGAGCGGGCGCCGGGATGGGTGTGCGGGTAAATCAAGCCCTCGCTCTCCAAGCCCCTGTGAGCCTGCGCTGACCATGGGAGTCGATAGGCCAAACACCGCCAGTAAATCCCCAGTGGGGCACTGGGCCACGGCTGGAGGTGGTGAAGAGAAAGAGCGACGTGTCCCGGTTAAGGCAGCAGAGATCCAGGGCGGTCTGTCTGCCTCCTGTCCTCCCCCCCAGCTCCCTTCCCCACCCGTGTCTAGCTGAAGAGTTGCAATGGGAATCATTTTTCCTGGGCATCCTGTATCCCCAGATGACAGCGATCCGCCGGGATGGGAGAGACCCCGGCTCAAATCCCCCCGACTCTGCTTGTGGGAAGGAGACCAAACCCCTCCTCTTGGGCAGAGATGGAGCCAGGCTCCTGGGGAAGGGGCCACCAGGAGAAAATTCTGCTCCTGGAGCAACTCTACTACTCCCCCGGCTTCCTCCAGCAGGACCCCAAAACCCAACCAGTGTTTTTTTCTAGCCTGGGGGGTAGAAAATCTCTCCTCTAGGCTGATTTGCAAGGTGTGTTATTTGGAGCTTGTTTTATTTTGTGCATGGATAAAAGCTAGATTGGTTCCAGCTTCGTTTGCACATGAGCTGGTCATGCTAAAGAAGAAGGAGCTCCCTTTTCCCAGCGAGTTCCCGGAGCTGCTGAGGTCCTCTCCGGGCACTGGGAGCACCCAGGGGCCTCCCTCTCCTGCAATGCTGCAGCAGGAGCTCCGCTGTGCCGGTCCTTTGCTATCCGGAGGGGCCAGAGCTGCAAGGAGGAAACTGCGGTGAAACACTCTGACACCCTTGTTTCACCTCTCCAACATCCAGTGTCATACAGGGAAGGAAAAGTTTTATTTCAAGCTTTATCCTTTTTTCTTAATTTTTGATGGATGTAGTCTCAACCTTTATACTATCTGAAAATGAATATTTTAGTATAGTATAAAAGCTGAAATTACATTAATTATATTTAAATATTATACTGAATATTTGATTTGCAGGGTGGAATAGCCAGTGTCGGAAGGGAACGTTTCGGCCGTGCCCGTGCTGAGCAGACCCCAGCAAATGTGATCCGTAGGTGCAATTCCCCGACAGCCCCCATTTCATTCATGCTTTTCCTCCTCCTTTCTGCATTTTCATACAGAAGGCTGGAGAACAACAGGTCCGTGGCTCCCTGGGGCTCCTGCACCGAGCTTTCCCCCCGGCAGCTCTCACGCAGCCATCTCAAGTCCCACAGACCTGTTTTCTCAACAACACGATGCCCCCGCGGCCGCATCCAGCCTCAGCACCGCGACGGGGCAGCCGTCGTGGCAGAAAAACGCGTGCCTGTGCGAGCGGGGCTCCACGGAGAACACTCCTATTGCCGCCGCTAATTACTCTGGGGCTGCTGGCCATGCGCTGTCTCATTAATTACCCGCAGGTCACAGCAGCGATTCTTCCCGTATGAAAGCTGCACCGGTAATTTCATGTTTCAAATGAACTCCGGGAGCACCCTGCCAGTCATTCTTTGCAGAAGAATAGAGTATAATATCTATAATTAAACGCAACGGGGATGGGCTAACAAGAGCACGCCGAGGAGCTGAGCAGAGATGGCTGCTCCGTTCGGACAGCCGGAGGGATTCCCTTCACCGCCGGGGTTTTGGGGAGCGAGCGGGGAGATTTGCTGGTGCAGCACCGAGACGGGAGCCACCACCGCGGGGGCAAACCAAGGCGATGCTCAGAACGACAGCAGCTTTGGTAGGGTGTCCCAGCACAAATGCACCTGAAACGCCCCGCGCCGCATGGTTGGTGGGTGCAGGGAGGGGACAGAGGGCTGCAAGAGCAAGGGGCCGGTGGTGGCCGGTGGCCAGGGGCCACCATGTCTCTCCTGCGCACCAGCCCCATCTGTTGCTCCTCCAAATGCATCTGACCCACCTGCCCGAGGTGCTGGTTCGTGGACCATCATCGGCCTCACGCTGCCATCCAGCCCCTGCTGAGAGCTGCCCCGGGAGCCGAGGACGGGGGCGGTGAGCGAGGAAGGTCTGGGCTGAGGAGGAGGAGAAGGACGGGGAGCCCGGGACCGCAGTAACCTCAAGGTGACTCGAGACGGAGGTGTTTTTACAAGGGAGCACAGCGTGAGACGCTTGTACGCCATCTGCTCCCGACTGCCCTGCATTCAGTGAGCCAGCGCGCTGCTCTCTTTCCGACATGCTAAAAATACTCCCTTTAAAAAAAAAAAAAAATAGAACAAAGAAAAAGAAAGAAGACGGGGAAATGAGAGGAGTGTAAACAAAGCCTCCATGGAGACCAGAGGCCTCATCGTGCTCTTCCCGCTGCATCAGGCCCCTTCCCCCCATTTGCTCCATCTCTGTCTTACATTTTAGGACAGAAACATGCTGTTCCTGGTTTTCCTTAGCTCTGGAAGCAGGCACACGCATGCACACACCCATGCACACACCTCCATCCCGTGCACGTTGGGTGTCTACGTTGTTATTTAACGGAGCCGAGAGAGTCGAGCCACCCCTCTCGCTCCTCTCATCAGTGGCAAAGGGGAGGAGAAGGAGGAGGCAGGTCAGAGGGGAGGGGATGGAGAGTGGGGGGCTGGTTTATAGACGTTGCCCCCCGGGGAGGGATGGGTTCAGCTGCCTCTGGCAGCCGCTCTGCAGTGGGAGCCCTGGCATCAGACCTGGGGCCACCTCCATCCCTGCCAGATCCCTGCCTCCCCTGGGGATCCCACCAACAAGCCATGATCTTCCCAGCAGCAGATCCCCAAACGTGGATGATTTTGCCTCAAATGTGACCAACAGCCCCTGCAAACCCTTTTGGGACCACACGGACAGCCATGGGGTCAGGCCAGGACTCCGGCACTCAGCTCTGTCTTTTGCCACGAACCCAGGACGACCCGGGACAAGCTGCTTTTTCCCTCTGAGCCTCCTGCCCTCCCCGTCCTGTGCTGATTTACAGCCTGGACTCTCCAAAGCAAGGCTGGCCTTTCGCAGGGCTGATATACAGCCCAGAGCCCCAACACCTGGGCCCACCGCAGGCCACCACCTCGCTCCCGGCGAGCGGGTGCCCGTGGCTGGGCAGGCTGAGAAATCCCATTTGCAAGGAGGCGCAGAAGAGCTCTAAGCGATGGAAATCCTCCTTCCTTGGGCAGAGAGAGAGGAAAGGGAAAGAAAGATGAAGAAAAGCTCTTTCCGGGGAAATTAAATTGGACTTCAAATTTACAGGGTCTTCATTTTGTTCTGGTGATAATGAATTAAGCTCTTGCTGGCAGTTATATTGCTGCAGAAGTAAGTACCAGTTAAAAGCACTTTTGGAAACTATGACTTCCATTTTAAAGCTGCCACAATTTACATTTAATCCATTCATTAATTCATTTATTTATGCTGCTCAGGTACACACCTTGCATCTCTCCTTTCCCAGGATTCACTGAAACGTCGTTTTTAACCCAAAACTAGTTTTCAGACGGACCCAGGGGCCGCACACATTTCCCTGCCAGCATTTTGCTCAGCATCACGCAGGGCCCTCCAGGAGCTCTGGCTTGGAAGCGCTCAACCAAACCTCCCTCCTTCCCGGGACCGAAGACACATGCAGATGGAAAAGACGTACGGTGGGCTCAGCAGTGAGCACTTCTGACAGCCGTGGGCAAGAAGCCACATCTATCAGGCCTCCTAACAGCACTCCGGATCAGATGATCCGGAAAATCGCTCTTGCCTTTGCAAGCAGCAGGAAAAACCCGGTGACCCTGTATTAATGGTTTGGCTCCTTCTCGCTAAGGATCTCCCCGCTGACATGGAGCAAGCCCGTGCATCCATGGCCATGGAGCACTTGGGGCTGGAGGAACCAGACAGGAGTTTCCAGTAACTATAAAAACAGGCAACCAAAATCCTCCCACCCCCGAGGAGCGCCCACGGGCAGTGCCCGCTGCCACCCCACCAGCGAGGGTTGTTCCCCCTGACCCTGTTCCCTGATGGCTTTGCAAGGACAGAGTGTTGAACGGGAGCCAAGTCCCGGAGGTGAACAGCCCATTACCCTGATTAACCAGAGAGACAGAAAACGCTGTGGCTTGCAATAATTTTACCTCTGCCAGGTGCCCCTGGCCCCAGCTTGCACGTGAATCCAGCCCCCCCACCCCTTCCCACGCACGCCCCTCGCGTTCCACAGCCCCTCGCACAGCTGCACTGCTGATGCTTCACTTCTTCCTGCGTCCCAGCTCCTCTGATAAAGGTTTCTGCTCCACAGCACGCGTGCAGAGAGGGTTTAGCAGGGTCAAGGCTTTTAGAAACCAAACCCAACTCTTCTAATCACCAAAAGATCCTACCACCTTCCCCCGGGCAGGCTGAGCTGCAGCGGTGCATTGCAAGGATCTGCTCCCAGCCTGGGCGCGCAGGGACAGGCTGCCCTCGCCCCCGCATCTCGCTAGACGGACGCAGAGAGCAGAAGCAGGATCAGAGCCCGGTGACGGTGCCCTGCCGAGGGAACGTTGCCTCCCGCCAGCACCGTGTATCTGCTCTTCGCCTGCAGCATCTCCGGAGCTCTGCAGCACGGCCTCGGGCTGGGATTTTGAACCCAGAGCTTTGGGGAGGTTCATATCCAGCCCATGCGCTGCAGGATCTCCCATCACGCCTGCCGATTCCCGCCTGGGTAAGAGCTCTGTAATTCCTGCTTGGTCCCAGCGCAGGGCAGCCAGCACCCTCCATCGCTGCGGACTACGCACCGGGAGGGACCCGGCCGAGCCTGGGGGCAGGCCGAGCCTTTCTGCCTGCCAACGGCGAAAGCTGCAGAAAAGGGGGGAAAAAAAAGAGACTGGCTCAAAAAAAGGCCCGCACAGCCCCTCCGTGCCAGGGGCTGCTGATGCTACAGGGCCAGTACATCCCCACGCCCCTTCCAGGACAGGTGAACGGCGTTTCTGCAGGAGACGCTCGCTCCACAGCGAGCACGGCTCCATCTCCCAAGGACATGGCTACCGGTTTGTTTTTGGCAGCCCCGATCCCATTTCCACTTGCCTCCGGCGTGGCTTTGCGAGGCGGCTGCTCCTCGGCGGGTGCCTTGACGCAGACGCCAGCTCCATCAGCGGCCGCGGAGCCACCGTGCTCCCGCCAGCAATAGGATCCCAAACGCTCCCGTAATTTATATGGCAGTTTTCATTACTTCCCTTCTCTAAAGACTTGTTCAATAAATTACCAGTTTATGAATTCCAGAGTGCTCTGCGCAGCCCTGAACAAAAGGGAAGGGAAAAAAAAATACTGCCCAGACCAGCTCTAATGGCAGAGCTTTTCATCCTGGAGAGAAAGCCATTACTAAAATGATATCCCCTCTCCCCATGTGGATAACATTGCTTTCATGAGCCAGAGGATAGCAACACCATCGCTATTACTGTAGTGCCCCGAAGCACCAACTAAGCTCAGGGCATGGGAGCCCCTCGTTACCCAAAGTGCCCCATAGGCATTGCGCAAAGACCTTCCTTGAAGAGCTGAGCTGCCCAAGAGCACGGGAGGTGCAGGGAAGGTCTTAAGAAAAGGTTAAGCAGGGAGAAAAGCCCTATTATTCCCTAGCACTTTGGTCTAGCCACAGACCCATGGGTTTGCCCACTCCTGTGGGCTGGATTTCCTTTAGCAGCATTATTCTTGTTCAGGGGACACCCTGTCCTTCCCCTGGCACTGCTGGGAACTGCAAGGGTGGAGGGTGTCCCTCAGATCAACCCCCACATAGTGCAAGGTTTGCGCCTTGCTGTCCCCCCCTCAGAGCAGCAGAGACACCGCAGAGGGACCTGGCAGGTCCCTTAAATCACATCTGAGAACTGCGAGCGGTAGAGGGAGAGAGGAGAAGAAGAAACAGGGACTGATGCATTCATCAGAAGAACACGACAAGTCAGCGGAGAACAGCAGGGGAGTGGGAAAGCTGCTGCCTGGGTGGGATGGATGGTGGCAGGGTGGAGGTGGCTTCCTGGAGATGCTGAGATGGGACTTTGGCTGGAGCTGCCCTTTTTAGCCCCATCCCTACCTCTGCCTCCAGCCTTGATTTTCCCCCAGGCTCAAAAGCAGCTCCTGGGGTGCCGAGCCAGGCTCAGGCACAGCAACGCGGGCAGGCAGGAGGCTCCATGGATGGATGTCATGGATGCTGCTGCTCGTGAGCGCTGCCCTCCCGCACAGCAGCCACGAGCAGGGAGGGAAGGTGGGCGAGCTGCCGAGCAGAGAGAAAGCCCCCGCGGTGCTGCCTCCGGAGCCTCTCCACTCTGCCGGGCAGCAAACGGTGGGAACAAAACAAAACAAACAAACAAAAAAAAGAAATCAATAACCACCATCCATTGTGTCTCCATCTGCCATTGATTTATGGCCCTGCTGAAAAGCCTTGTTGTCCACAATTATTGGGCAGTCAGCTCCTATTTGCCATGATTTCCTCGCCCCTCCTTCCCACCCGTCTCCCCGGCGGACCCCATCCTGCCACGTGCTGGCACGCAGGGCTCTGGCAGCTCCCGGGGTACTCGGTGGCTGGGTCCCAGCTGTGTCCAGTCCCATGGTGGGACAGTCGGGCTCAGGTCTGATCCTCCGAGGTCCGGGGACGGCAGCTGCAGTGCAGAAGTGGGAGCAGGGATGCAGGCGTCTTGCACACAGAGCAGCAAGGGGGAGAAGAGCAGTCAGGTGGACTGCAAGTAAAGCCAACCAGAAAATTACATTTTGCCCTGAGCTGCTGAAAATTCAGCTTTATCTCACAAGAAACCAGAAGCTGAGCAGAAGATGAGTCCTTCCTAGCCTTCTTGACAACCTTCTCAGCTCGCCTTTGCTCTTTTGGCCATTCCTATTGTATGTCACACTGACCCAGGAGGTCAGATTGATCCAGTCAACCAAGCCTCGCAAGAGCAAAAGCCTGCTGGATGAGTTCCCTGAGATACACGTTTCATTATTCCAGTATTTCCTTGGGAGGAAAAAAGGCTGTGTCAGAAAACAACCAAGTGTCCTAAGAGTCCCAGACCAGAGCAGTCTGGTGCCTCCATCTGCAGAGCCCAGCCCAGCCACCTCCACCACCCCGCACTGAACCGGGGGCACCTCTGTTGGATTAAAGAGCGCTGCCTAATTCCAGTCCCACGCCTGGGCTGTGCCCGCTGGCCTCCTGCCCACCTCCAGCTCCCTCACGCTCTGGTTGAGACAAAGGGCCTTGAAAATTGAGGAGTTACCATTGCCTCCCCAAGGCCAGGCTCAGCTTTGGCAAGGGCACCCCGCAGAAGCAGACAGGGCTTGGGTGGGGAGATGGGGGGTAGCTCAGCTCAGGGCAAGTCCCAAGGACCTTTAGCTGTTGGTTGCTCACATGCAACGGACACGGGGTTGCGGTGCCATGCAAGCAGCGATGGTCTTCTCCAAAGACCCGTTGGAGACCAACGCTATGGAGGAGATGCACGTAGGGGATAGGTGAATAACCCAAAGGGGTCAGAGGAAGGGAAAAGTGGTTTGAACAGGCAGGTTAGGGTAATCCTCCTTATAGGAACTGCTGGGAATATGGGGACCAAGTGTGACCTCTTCATGCAGCAAACCTCCCCTTTGGGAGATGAAGCAGCAGTTGTTGCTGGGGCACTTCAATCATTTACCCTGTGGAAACCACTTCTGGTCTATAGGGGAGTCTGGAAAGCAAACGCTGCTTGCAGCCACAGAGCAACAAAGCTGGATGTGAGAGCTGGCAGGTTTACGTTCACCTGAACCTGTGAGGCAATGATTATTTAGACAGAGTTTTGGTGAGAAAGGGAGATATTATGGAAGGGCTGATGGCAGAAGTGAAGCCCGAATTTAATACTTCCACCTAAATCAACTTGTGATTAAGTGAATGAACAAATGAAAATAAGCCTGCAACTGAGGGCCTTTATTTCAAGCAGGGCAGACAGAGAGAAACAAAAGGAATTGGCTAGTGAAGTCAGCTGGAGAGAGGTCATGGACACAAATATGCAGGATGCCTGGAACTGCATAAAGTCAAAAGGTGTTAGAGCTGCAAGAAATCCCAAGCAGGAGGAAGAGAAACTAAAAATAAAAGCTTGCAAAGAAGACCTTGCAAGGTAATGGGCTGAGCAGTCACTTGAAGAAAGGTGTTAGGAAGAAGCAGGGACCCTGCACAGATTGGAAGAGAGGAGGCCTGGAATGGAGGTCATGGAGGCCACCAAGTTTTCAACAAAAGTGGAAATTGCATCAAGTCAGACCTTGCAAAAAAGGTATTGAAACAAATAGCTAGTTATAGAACCTCAGAACCTTTCTGGCTTAAAGAGAGAAAGAACAAGTGTTGTTATGTGAGGAGAATAGGGAAAAGATTAAAGGATAACTCAGGGCACACTCCAGCACTACTTGACCTCAGTTTTCAACCAGGGTGAGGTTGCCCATGGAGGTAAGAGACATACGAGGATGTAAAACAGGGAAGCGGGAGACAGGAGCGAGCAATTCCCTGGAGTGGTGAAGAACAGGCACATGGGAAAGCGTTTCTGCTGGCAATTATTTTTATTACATCAAGATAAAGTATTATTGGTTTGGCGTACAGCACATGTGGGGGCTGTATTTAAATACAAGACACAAGCCCATTAATCTGATCTCGTAGAGGATGAGGCTTCACAGCAGATTCAGACAGCAAGGCTAATTGAAAGTAAGTAAACCACGTTAGGAGGGTTTAGCAAGGGGAGATCACACCAGGCTAAGTGGATTACACATCCCCTTCGTCTGCAGGATCAGCTGTTCTCATCCACCTGGACAAAACTAAAGCACCTGAAGATGAAGGCTACAGGAATACGCAGAAGAAACATTGCATGGGCTGGGACAGAGAAAAGACAGGGAGGTAGTAACAGCGAGGCAGAAAACATGAGAAATGTCACCAGCCTGACATCAGACATCACATCTCGATGGTGGTGTCAGAACATCTGCAGAGGGGAACCACCCCATGGCCTCGGCAGCACCAGAGGACCATTGCCTCCATGTAGAAATCCTCCTTTTATCTGATCATTATAATAAAATTCTCTTAATCTGCCTAAGGCATACAGTGAGACCAAGCCTGCTTAGCACTTTGAACAGAGCCCTCGTTCCCCAGGGGAACTTTCAGATGAGATTGGTTGCAAAATAGGAAGACAAGATATTGTACTGCAAGATTTGAGTACCCTGGAAGTGGAATGAAATTGTAGCATAACAGCGTGACATGTAAGGCCAGGTACTTGGATTTAAATTATTCTCTGCATTTTTGCCAGTCCCTCAGAAAGAGGGCTTGGTTGATCTAAGGAGGATCATGAGACAATTCTGCCACATGGCTGTGAATGAGACTAACGTCGTCTGGATACGCAAAGGGGAGAAGCACAGCCCACTTGTAGGGTAAGGAGTAACGCTGCTGTAGGGAAGAGACACAACCTGGGATTTGGCCTCCAATATTCAGGAGAGAGGGAGACCATGAGGAGGGAGCCTGTGTTAGCAAAACAAAAGTCAAGAGAGAATATCAGTCAGCTATAAATACATCAGGGTCTAAATACACAGAAGGGAGAAAAGCTGTTGAAGCCAGAAGACAATGTTGGCACGAGGACAAATGGGCATAAACTGGCTGCGAATAACTGTAGAAGAAATGTCCAACTGTTCCCCTGATCCAGCTTTGGCATTGCGATCGCAGAGGCTTTGCCTGAGGAGCCAGCCCACGAAGGGGGCTGGGAGATATCATGTCCATGACAGCAGAGGACCAAAATAGATGTCCCAGGCTCCTCTGCAGTCTCATTGCTCAGGAGCTTTTATCTACAGGAGGTGCCAGCTGTCTGGGGTTTCTTCTATAACACACCCCGGTCTCCTCTGGGAGGAGGAGGACCTGTTACCATTTAATACTGGAAGTCTTGTCCATAGCTTTTGTGCATGCAAAACCTAACCAGATCATCTGCTTTCTGGGGAGATTTTTGTGCCCTTTTTTCTAGGGAAAGAAGAGTGAGAAGATGGGACAGGCAGGGTAGGGGTCAGCAGCCACTGAGGGTTAGGGCAGCAGATGCTCTCCCCAAAGCAAAGGGGCAGCAAGAACAGTTGGCCGTCATGCAAAATCCCCCCGGTCCCCCTCTGGCATACGGGCCCTAAGCTCCCAGCCTTGATCCAGCAACAAGCTGCCGTGCACACGTGTACTTCCAGTCCCTGACGTTCCTAATGGGATTAGAAGGGTAAACCCAGCATTTCCTGGGCCAGAAAGTGAAGACCGTTCTTGAACGAGGCTGAATACTCCTGGCATGGGGCATAAGCACAAGTTCGTCCTTTCTCTCCTGCTCTAACCCTCACCACCCATCGGGGATCTCATCTTTCCTTGCACCTGCTCCAATCTGACCCCACAGAGCCACACTGCCAACAGCCCTGCACCAAAATGGATTTCATGGTCTGAGAAAAGCTGTCTTCAGCGCAGCCAAAAAGTGGCCAAAGCACCCAGAAATGCTGAGCAATTCCGGATGGTGCCCTACGCCCAGGGTTACCCGGTGGCGGAGGCTGCCAAGGAGCATGTCCACAGCTGACACAGCACTCTAGAAAGAGGGTGCTGCCACGGAGATTTTGGCCAACTGGAAGGAGAATAAGTCTGGGGGTGTTTCTCCCCCGTGCTAACCAGCACGCACTGTGCATGCACTGGCCAGAGCCGGCGGGACACCGTGTGCCAAGCAGGCCAGTAACTGTGAATGAGACACACTGGCATCAGGAGATGGGGAAGCCTGAGCGGTCCGTGCTCAGCAAAGCGGGCAGCGATCAAACCCAGCCTGCCTCGCAGGCTCACGCGGTCCTCTCCCTGCCCGACTTCTGCCGTCTTAGCCTTCAGTGACTCCCTGCTACACGTTCAAAGGCACCCAATAATGTTTGGTCAAGCACTGAGCCTTCAAGATGGCTTTCTTGAACTCCCCTTGTGCAGGTCTGATGGTCCACCGAGGTCACCTACTTCTCACTCCCCTGTGTGCACCCACCTGCACCCACCTGCACCACGGGGCCCTCCCCATGCCCACGGAGGAGCGAGCCCCTGCACCCTCTGCACCCGCAGGCCCGTGTGAAGCTTTTGGGCAGGGGTGCAGCTCCGCGAAAAGCAGCATCTGCTCCGCTTCTACCCCCGCTCCGTGCTCCTGCTCCATCACTATGGAAACCCAGCGGTGGGAGACAGGTTGCTTGGCAACGCGAATACCCGGCTGGACCACGCTGCTGACCCCAGGTACAGGGACCCCGGAGGGGGTTTGGTGCTCCCCGCCACGAAGGGGCTGAAGCGAGGGAGGGGACGGTAGGAGAGCAGCCCCGGCCCCTGGGAGGTGACGGAGTAAGCAGCCTCCACTGGTGCCACGGTGGCATCTCTCCAGGGATGCCCCATCCATCCAGAAACGGCACCGATCCCTCCCAGGCCTGGGAGCTGCTCCTCCCATGGGCAGTGGGGAGGGGTTGCATCAATGCACAGTCAGGTAATGACTTCAACAGCCCCCCAAAGCAACCCTGCTGATGCTTCAGGTGCTGTTTGCTTCCCAGGCAGCTAGAGACAGGGTATACTACAGGTATACGACAGCCTTCCCTCTGCCTCCTCCTTCCCTGGCCTCAAAAGTACAGCCCTCCTCCCCAGTCCTCATGTCCACTAGGCACAGAAAAGTTTTCCCTGAGAAAATGCAGGGCCCTGGAAGAACCAAGCCCTGAGCAACCCCATTAGAGCTGATAAAGAAGGCAATTACAAGATGCATATCCTTCAGCACACCGTCTAATCTCGACCAGATGAAATACAAGAAGGAAGATCACTGAGGTAAGAGAAGTTAGCATTTGCAAAAGCTGTCTGAAGAACCAGACTAGCCAAGATTGCCAAGAGAACAGATAAAAGCAGTCATTACAACCTGCCAGCGCGCGTGATAGAAACAAAGATACGGCCAGCAGATTGAGACACATACACACACAGAAAACCACCTGCAGCCTCTAGCAAAGGCTTTGCAATAGGTGTGGATTGCACCACACAAAGTTAGATGACAGCCAGGGATATCGCCCAAAGTAGGACAGAAAAAGTAATTTTGCATGAACATGCACAAAGGTACAGGGTGTACAGAGCATGCAGCTGCAGAACTTAGCAACGTTGGCTCTGATGCCCTTTTGTCTCTGGTACAAGGCAAAAGAATACAAATAAATAAAAAAAGGAGTGTGATGAAGCATGCATAACTCTTCCTAGGATCAGCAGAAATGCAGGGAAATGCAGAGCTGATAAAGTGGGCTCAGGCAAAACTGCATCTCAAACAGAATATGGAGGGAAAAAGAGGAGCTGCCATCCCAGGCAGCAGGAGATGAAAGCAGGGTTAAATGCTGGTGACCAGGGGATGGGAGGTTTGATACGGCAACAAGCGCACCAGCACAACCAAAACACTGTGTCAGCAAGCTTCAGGATCCCTCGAGTGGACTGAAACCCTGACGGCAGCAGGGAAACCATAAAGACACATGATGCAGTGGGTATTAAATAATCCAAACAAGAAGTCAGCTGAAGCCACCTCATTTCTGACCCAGCAACGCGAGTGCCAAGGAGCAGGCACGGCCGGCACATGGGGGAACTGCGGCACACAGGGAGCCGGCGGATGCATGGGAGCTGGTCAGGACCCGGGGCATCCCACGGGGCATCCCACGGGGCATCCCACGGGGCATCCCACGGGGCATCCCACGGGGCCCTGCACTGTCAAGGCTGAGCTGCAGCAGCTCACTATGGCCACAAAGTCCACAAGTCACTGGAACTGGGATGTTCCCTCCAGCTCCCAAAAGGCTGGCTCTGCTGGGCTAGCCTGGGGGCTGCCAGAGAGAAGAAGCTGCTATTGCACACCATGGACTGCTGAACATTTCCAAGTTTGCCGGAATGAGGAGGAATTAATGGCCAGACAACTGGCAAGCTTGTCCCAGCTCTGGCACCTTCCCCAAGCTCCTTCCTCCACCGGAGCAGAAGGCGCATTCAGCTGCCCGCCCTCACCCGACACCTCTGCGCAGCCTGGAGCTGCTCTGGGCCGCGGGCACAGATGTGAAACCAGAGACGGCCGCCCCCGGGAAGCGTCCCTGACATCTCCAGCTTCTTCCTTGCCAAGTCTGCCGCAGCTGATCTTAAAAGCTGCAAGCTGATGGCAGGCCTGGTGCGGAAACTCTCGGAGCAGAGGTGTCTGAGCAATTGGAGGAGGGGAGACGGCAGACGCGTGCTCCAACTCTGCAGCGAGTTACCCAGACTTCTTCGGAGAAAGCAATCGGGATGAATTGCACAACCCAAGCGACAGGTTCCCCGGGCTGTGAGAGACGGTGGAACAACGGGGAAAAAAGGCTTGACCCCCGAGCCTGGACTGATATCGAACAGAGGAGGAAAGAAAGAGCAAGGCCAAGCACGACACAGCTGAGAGTGTTGGGAGTTATAAAACACCAGCAGAGACTTTCAGCGTGGTGTGGTATGCCAGAGAGGTTATCACCCCTTAAAATGAAAGCATAAATAGATAGGGTTGAGATGGCCACATAAGCGTGAAGCACCAGAGAGAAGAGCTGAGACCCTCCGCTCATCTGTAACCCATCCAGGAGGGCCAGCCCGCAGTAGACAGATGAACTGCTCCGACACAGAGGAAACCATGACCTGTGCACAGCTGACTATTACCATCATTTTTTCCCCCCAAATGACTTCAACCGGAGCTCGTGCTAGCCAGCACCGCGATGAGTCACATCATGACATTGCTCTCCAGGCACAACATTACTGATGAACTAATTCCGGTGAGAAGGACACCAGTGCAGAAGACACATTGCGCAGAGCAGCTGTATTACTTACAGGCCACTGGACCAGCTCCAACAGAGCAGCCAACGGCCGGGCAGTGACAAAATTTCATATTTCTGTATCAGCACTGGTGTGGCCAGCAGGAGCAGGGAGGGGATCGTGCCCCTGGACTGGGCACTGGTGAGGCCGCACCTCGAATCCTGGGTTCAGTTTTGGGCCCCTCACGACAAGAAGGACATTGAGGGGCTGGAGCGTGTCCAGAGAAGGGCAACGGAGCTGGGGAAGGGCCTGGAGCACAAGTCTGATGAGGAGCGGCTGAGGGAACTGGGGGTGTTCAGCCTGGAGAAGAGGAGGCTGAGGGGAGACCTCATCGCGCTCTGCAACTGCCTGAAGGGAGGTTGGAGCGAGGGGGGGTCGGTCTCTTCTCCCAAGTAACAAGTGATAGGACGAGAGGAAACGGCCTCAAGTTGCGCCAAGGGAGGTTTAGGTTGGACATGAGGAGAAATTTCTTTCCTGAAAGAGTGGTCAGGCCTTGGCACAGGCTGCCCAGGGCAGTGGTGGAGTCCCCATCCCTGGAAGGATTTAAAAGACGTGTAGATGAGGCGCTTGGGGACATGGTTTAGTGGCCATGGAGGGGTTGGGTTGACGGTTGGACTCGATGATCTTAGAGGCCTTTTCCAACCTCAGTGATTCTATAATGCTGTGAACCAAGGCAGGTAAACACACCAGTTCTGCAGATCCCTTCAGTGAAGGCCCTGGCCAGGGTGTTAGTGCTGCCAGCTACAAGCCACCAGCAAAACCAAGCTGCTGCATGGAAAACCGGAGAGCTCCCCAGGGAGCTTTTCCCAGCAGACTCCCCTTCCGCTGGGCAGCTGCAGGCACACAAAGCGAACCAGCAGAACAGGCTACACCAGGCACAACGGGCAAGAAAAGGAGAACAGCAACAGGTGCCACTTCATAGTATTTTCTCCCTCCCAAAAAACACCCTATTAAGCCCTGGTGGGATGAGAAATGTCAGCTAAGGGAGCAGGGCAGCTTTCCTGGTGCCAGCAGAGATGCCCAGCTCTGCCAACACAGCCATGAAGGCAGGATCAGGAAGGCGGGTCCCCAGCAGGTTCACATCCAAAGGAGCAAGTCTCACCCCAAAGAAGAAATTAAGAGGCCCAAGGATATACAACCACAATATTACAATATTTTAAAAGACATGAGAAGGCAGCACACCCCCCAGGTGAATACAGCAGTTTAAATAAAGCAGCTCTGGATGCCAGGCTGGGAGAGGTTAACCAGATTCCCCAGTGTCAACCCCATCCCAGTTGGCTTAGATCAGCTTTTTAGGGACTGTGTCCAGGGGAGCAGGGAGGGACCTTGATCCAATTCAAGCACAGTGGGTGAGTGGCAGCGTGGGAATACCGCACTCGGAAAGGTCTTCAGGGAACCTGGTATAAAGGGTCACCAGTGAGTGGCTTTTTTGGGGGGAAGAGCTGCTCATATTTTATTTGCTTCAGAAAAAGGTTTTTTTTGTGGAGGTAAGTGGCTAAGTGAGTTCAGGTTCTTCAGCTAATGAAGAAATAAGCTGAATAATTAATTATTTGAAGATAAATTATTCATGGCCAGTTGTGATTCCAGTGTAGGAGCAGGGGGCTTGGAGTGATATTTAGTTATTTTCAGCTTAAAAAAGAATTATGCATGTAAGCACCCCACCCAGCCCCTCCAAATCCCAGCTGTGATGAGAGATGGGTGACTCAGTGGGACCAGCCTCTTTGCATCCCTGGGGAATGGGAACAGCTTGTTTCAATGATTAGTCACCTTCCAGCATAAAGTGTTATCCAAAGTGAGCTGGCACTAGACCCGTGTATCACTTTGGGCTCATTCAAGGGATGCTGATGGAGCAAAGTTTCTGCAGCCATGTCAGGGCTGTCCCCTGGGCCAGCCTTCTTCCTGAAGCCACCCCCAAAAATCCCCTAAATCCCTCATTTACACATGGCGCAAGGGAGAACCAGCCAAATCCGCTTCCTCCCTCTCGTCCTCACCTCTCACTTTTCACACCTTGCTCCAGGCCTGACCTTGCGGCTTGTTGGAACAACTCACTTGACCCACTTCCACGTGGCTAATGAGCCATTAGCCACAAGGATAATGATGGTTATTACAGATAATGCTCATTGCAGCGAACAGACAGGCTTATCTGGGAACCCCCCCGCAGCTCCGACCCAGGGCATGGAGAGGGGGTCACCTGGGACCCCAGCAGTCCTCTGCTTGCTCGGCGTTGAGAGGAGCCCCTGGGGCAGTGTCTGGGCTGACGGCAGAGCCCTTTGATCACTCACTACTTTAAAGAATGATCTTTTGCCCTGTACATGTATATATAAATAAACTGGCTTTTCTTGGTTCCCAGCAGCTTGTAACAGCAGCTTTGTGTGGCCCTGTCTGATCGAACGGTGGGATTGTTTAATCCCATTGCTGCCACTGGGGCCTCTTCAGCTCAATTTTTGCCCCCCCTTACCATGCCTCCTTCACAGCACACCAGCAATTTTACCTTTTTCTCATCAAGTTATTAAATTACATTGAACCAAGAAAAGAATCCATGGGAGATCCCAATGGAAGCAAACATTCATTGATCCCTCCTGCATTTTGAAAGCCATCAATCACCCACCCGGCAAATAAGGACCCTTTTAATTCTCCACAATACACCCGAAGGAAAGAAAAGGCCATATGGTACTAAGCTAAAGGTCTTGAAGACATCTTAATACACCCAAATCTTAATGCCCTGTAGCCAGGCAGATGCCTCCAGACCACAGACCTGCCATAAAGACCCCACTTCAGTTTGACCTACCCTTCACCAAGCCCTGCTGACTTGCAAAGGTATTTCCAGTGCCTGCTCCTTCACCAGTAACATTTCTAATGGATTTTCCCATGACTTGGCCTCAGGGTGACCCAATTTTTTCCCCAAGACTTGCAATAACACTGGGATCCACCCAGTCCCCAGGGAATCTCCCAGCTTTTGAAGATCTGGGTGGAAGAAGCAGCCATTTGGTGAACTGCCGCCTACTTTAGGGCTCCACACTCCGGTTGACAAACATGAGCTGCTCTCCAGGCTGCCGCACAGCCTCCTGCGTTACGAACGGTGGGGTTTATATGCCAGCCACAGCACTGTGGTAAATACATCCTCCTTTCTTCTGTATTTGAAATATCTATGGAGCATTCCTGCCTTTTCCACTCTGCTATTTACAATTTTACCATCTGTCTCTAACAGAGCCATTTTTGACATAGAAATAAATTCCCCGCTCTATTTAAGTGCTTTCTTATTGTCTTTGACCCTTCTGGTCATTCATAGTCCATTACTTTCTTTGATTTCTTCCAACTGCTACCTGCACTTTTAGGTAACACATTCCTTTTTTTAGCATTCATCAACACATTTATTTGTCCATTTTCTCCCTTCTCCCTACACCTGTGCACCATGGAGGATGCAACAACAAAACAAAAAGCCCAGTTTCACAACACTTGGAGTATAACATATTGCTTACCGCCTTGTCCTGCCATCCTGGCAGACCCCCACAGCAGGCAGGGGCTGTAAGCAAATTACATTCACTCCTACTTCAGGCAACCACGAGTTTTCTTTTTGTTTTTTTTCCCCCCCCACCCCCAGCCAGCAGTTAATGTTCCTCTGTCAGTGGGGATGAGGTTCGTTAGCAGGTTGGGCTGCGGTGGGCACAGGCTATGAAATCATCCGTTATTTCAGTTCAGTTGGGGGCTGTTTTGTTCTTCAAGACACAAAGTGTTCCTGAAGTCGCCCCTTTTTCTACCCCCGACTCTTGAATCATCTCCCTAAAGCTCACAAACAGATGGTTCAGCAGTTTATCCTGTTTGCCAGTAAAACCACACAGTGTTTAAGCAGACTCTCACCCTTTCCCCAACTTTTTAGATCCTCGGGCTCCTGCAGGTCGGCATCATCTGTGCCTCTGTGCACCTCCCAAGGGCTTGCCCCTTGCCACCACTGCCTCCAGCTTTGCTGCCACAGGAGGGCTTTTAGCCCTTCCTTTTAACACACTGATACCACAGGAGACGTTCAGCCGATTCTAACCCATCCGTACTTCTCCTCATGGCCACACATGACGGGCTGCCTTGTATTACCTTGGTCCTCATGTTTAAGCAAACTGAAGTTCTCCTTAGATGCCTCCTTTCTGTTTGAGTCCAGACCTTGAGAAAGGTTTATACATCTGCATATCAACAGCCTCGCTTAGTATCAACTCCTCCTTTAGTTAACTCAGAGGCTAACACTTCTGCAAGATGGAGGCCAAGAGACCAGCATGTCAGCATGGTCAGAGAAGCTGCAGGCTGGAACTGGGACCTCCAGCAGGGAAGAGCGATAAGGTGCAGGACCCACAGAGAAGACTGTCACACTATTTACTCTCCAACACCGCCCTGCAGAGGTGTGTGCCCACAGCACTTGCTCAAGCCCCACAGATATCCCCCATCCTGAGGGCCACAGGTCAATTCCTCCACCATTACAGCTCTAGCCTTGCTCTTGGGGGACCCCACAGCCCCATTTCCCTGCCGAGGGGCCAGGGAGTTTGCAGGTGGGGGTGCAGGAAATCTGAGTGACTGTGTCAGCCGGGTTGGGAGGTACAAACACATCCAAGGTAGGTCCGGCAGTTTGCACCAAGCCCTGGGCAGCTGCCACTAATGAGGTCTATGATTGACATCTTCATGTCCCCCAAGCCTCTCTGCTTGATAAAAGTCCTTATCTCGGCAACCCTACACTCTTCCTAATCTATTTTCTCTGGGGACATTCAGTGATATCCCTTAACCACGCAGCAGATAAGAGCAGTTGCTTAGTTAGAAACTGCCCAAGGACTCCCAGGGTCTGGAGACAGAAGAGCTGAGGTTTTGCATGGCTGCATCACGCAGGCATTTGCGGACCACCAAGAAGCCACCCATGCTCCTGACCCAGCCGATACAAACCCAACACAGATGGGGCACACAAGAGCTGGTCTATGAGGACCATGACAAAGAGTTTCCTTGCAGAAAGCAAAGTGAGAAGCATCTAACAGTTAACACTCCCATCTCTCATTACGGAGCCTGTGAGAGCTGGAGAGCAGCCACACACCCAGGAGACATCCCAGGCAGGGATCTGGGATGGGCAAGCAGGAAAAAGAAAGCCAGGGCTGGCAGGAGGCAGAATCCGGAGAGAAAGGAGACAGTGGTGAGTGACAAGGGACAGCAGCAGTGGCGCAGGGCTGGCGGGGAAGGCAAGCGTGAGCGGCAGCATCCTGTAACAGATGCGGGCTCACGTTGTAGCAGCACTCCAGCAGCAAGGGCCAGCAAAGAATTAACATCGCCCAGCTCCCCAGGAAGGGGCTGTCAACACCAGCCACTGAACCGTTACTGCACTGAAAGCGCTTGACAGAAGGAGGGGAAAGAAAAGAGCACTGCTGGAGATGGAAGTGTGCAACGCTTGTGCTTCCCCTGCCAGCCCTCCTGGAGGGGATGAGCACACCCCGGTCCAGCTCCCTCACCCCCCACAGCACAAGGGATGGGATGCTCTGGGACTGGTCCCTCCATACCAGGAAGGGAGGGATGGCATGAGCAAGATATCTATTTCACTTTCCTCCACGCAGTTATAATTATTTAATGCTTAGATACCTTAAATACCTTTTCTAGCAGGACACAGTTAAACTTCTTAACCCCCCAGATGCAAGAGGAGCAGCTTAGCTACCAGTGAAGTACCTGAATATCCCATCATTTCCTACGCAGCTCACTCACAATCCCACAAAGCACTTGCAGATGAAGGCAGCCCAGAGGCTTTCCAAAGGTCTCAGGAAAGCTGGGATGGAGCAGAGCATGCATTGGGCTCCTCCAGTTTCAAGCCGAGGGCTTTGAGCTCTGGACAGCCCTCCTGGGGCTTCTGGATGTGAAAGCCACCAGTGACCCCAGCAGGCCACTCGGGTACTGCAGCGCCTGCACATGCCACCTCCCTCCCCGCCCCAGGGAAGGGCTTAACCAAGAGAAGAAGAAAGTTAACAGTTTTGGTGAGGCTTTTTTTTTTTTGTCCTTTAAGTGATTGAAGTACCAGCTGAGAAAGAGGCACTTGAAAGCAACTCGAGTCTGGTTAAAGCTGGTTATCCATCTCGATTTGCATAATGATTATGCAAATGGCGGTTTGCATAATGTTGCTATGATCTACAATCACTTTAGGGTTTTATTGCATGAAAAGACCACAGAGAAGATATTGAACAGCTGTCCAACCCCCTGACTGCGGCTTGGACACCACCGGGCACATGTGCCAGAGATGCTGATATTTCCCCCTCTCGCCCACGGTTTTTTGTCCCCCGCAGGGGCTGAGCCTGACTTTGCAACTGCCTTGGGGTGATTTCAGACTTCACGCTTCAGAAGGAGACACAGGGCTGCAACTCGCTTCTTCGCATTAATTCCTCAACCAAAACCGGAGGCGATTTTGCGGCTGCCTTGTTGCGCGCAGCCTGCGCTAAAGCTGCGAGTTCTTCCGCGCTCCCTTTTACGAGCCCTCCAGTGCAAGCGATGCCTCGTGAGGCAGATCCAGCCGAACCCTGGAAGAGGAGACCTCAGACTCAAGAACAGGTCTCCCCCCCACCCATCAGCCAGCTGTAGCAGATTTGAATCAGGTGTTTGGGGCAATTAAGCTGCAGGGAAAGTCCTCCAGAACTGCTACCCATTACCCCCACCCCGCAGCAGCACCCAAATTTAGGCAGGTCCAGACGCACTCCTTACCTGGTAGGACAGAGCTGGCTCCTGGGGCACCTCCTAAATCCTCCATACGCCATCCACATGCTGACCACCACAGGCTCCAGCACATCACACCCAGCACTGGGCTCTCTGCAAGGAACAACATCACACAGCTTTTTCAGTGGGGTGGCTCTGG